>JAHHUM010001634.1:0-95859 GCA_036173005.1 Crenichthys baileyi | reverse complement strand
TCTTAAACAAACCCCGGGGTTTTTTTTTGTTTTAATTTTATCTGCATTACGTCTGCTTTATTTTTTTATGGTGAATCTCGTATAGTTCAGGATTCATGGAATAAAAAAATAGGGGATTATACCACATATTATTATACTTGTTTCTAAGTTGTTGACATCACTTGGAGGAAAAAATATTCAACATGCATCCCACTGCTCCTGATAGTTTTGTTGAAATATGTTTAGGTTTTAGTGTGAGCTTCAAATGATTTCTTTAGTTAGTGAAGCTCTGAGTTGATTCCCTGCTTTTTTGTGCTTGTAAAAAAGCAAGGTGAGGTGACTGGGAATCTCCCTTACTGGAAGGGGATCTTGGGCCCAGATCTTTGATAAGCATCTGGTAAGAATAATCCAGCAACAGGCGTCATCCTCAGGCCCAACCGCTCTCTCCTTAACTGATTCATAAAGTCTTTGCTCTAAGCCCTAAACATTAGAACCCAAACCACCTTTCCCCAACATTAACCCTTGAACAAAAAATTACATTTAGAAATGTTAAATTATATATGTTTATTATCCTTTAAGCAGACATAAACTGGATGAGAACTTGGAGAGGTTTTCCGTGTGAATGGACCAGCTGGGGCCTGCGGCTACTTTTGGTGGATAGATGGATGTGTTCATCATTTTTGGTTTTTTGGGGCAGTGTTTGCTAACAACTTAGGAGAATACCCTGATCTTTACCCACTCTACCTGGAGACAGCACACAGAAAGTTCTGATTGGCTAATTTATTTCCCACAGAACTATTGTAGTGCTCAGAGATTGGACAGAAAACATGTTATAATTAAAAAAAAACCCATGGATTATATTAAGAAATATTATCATTATTGTTGATGTAGTTGTATTTTCTTCTTCAGTCCATTTTTTTTGAAAGTTTTCTTGACTGGATGATCACCACGGGCCCGAAGGAGCAAACCCCGGTCTTAACTCGGGTTTGGTGCTCGTCCATCTTCGATCCGGGATTCCAGAGGGTTTTTTTTAGAATTACCAGGGTTCTGTTTGTTTCCTTACGCAGTTTCTGGGTTTCTGTCAGATTCTATAATGATGTCACATGGACTTTCTTTCATAACCACTTTTAGTTGCACTGTGTGGTTTTTATTGTTGCACCTCTATAAAGCGCCTTTGAGTTTCCCAGAAAAGCTCTATTCAAATAAAATGTATTTTTATTATAATATTCCTTCACTGTTGGGTAGATCTTGATCACAGTTTCAACTTTCATTGATTAATTTCTTGCAGAAAACCATCATGATCAGAATCACTTACCAGACCAGTGAAGTCTTTATCCAGCATGTTCTGAGTTGGATCAGTGATGTATCGCAGAGCGATGCTGTCTCTCTAACTGGATGCCCGCTTCTGAATAAAACAGACAACGACAGATGGAAAACATGTTGATGGTGGATAAAACATTTGATGTATTTCACTTAAGCTATTCCTTTTATGCCCCTTGTGGCCAGTAGGAACAGCTCGTCAATGCTGAGTACTCAGACTCGATTTTGAAAGTCTAGACCGAGATGAAGCCACCAACCAGGGTCACTATATTGGCAAATCAGAAAACCAATTAAGGTTTCCACTTCAGGCTATGGTTCAGTAGTTAGGGATACGTGCTAATGGACAAGTCTTCCTTCAGAGCTCCGAAACACTTTCATGTAAAACAGACTTTTCCATTTAACAATTTCAGAGTTCTCATTCATTTGTATTTAAACTTTAAAAAAAAAAAAAAACAACAAAACAAAAAAAAAAAAAATTATTAAAAAAAACTAATAGACATCAAATATCATAAGTCTACACTATATGAATTTCTGGTAGATGTATGTGAACATGACGCAGATGGGCTTAAAATTGGAACATGTAAGGAAGGAAGGAAGGAAAAGAGAAAGAAAGAATAAAATAGATGGGACACTTCCTTTTTTATATTATTCCATGATGCAATTGAGGCCAAATGAGAAGGAAGGAAGGACACAGGGAAAGTATACTACGAAGTACAGACGGAAAGACACAAAGAGTGGAGGAACGGAGGAACTAAGGACATGCCCAAATGGAAAAGGCTGAAATACAATATTTCCACACGCATCTTTTCAGTGCTGCTACCTGGAATGATAAGCTACAGCTTGTTGATGTGTCTCGCTTCAACACGCTCGGACTCAAATACTTAGAACATTAAGCAGGAAACTGCTCGAAGAGGTAATTTAACCATTAGTCCAGCCGTATGTGGACCGGCATTTCTGATTTACGTTGCTCAGGGAACAAGTTCCCTGTTAAAACATCAGTGGGTTTTTACCTTGTTCTGCAGGGCTGGCTGTTTGTGTTGGATGGTGTGTACGGCAGCAGGTATTCGTCCGAGCAGCGACCACGCCTCGTCTGAGGCTCAGCAGACGGGAGTAAAAACCTCCCGATCTGACGGACTCGAGAGGTCACCCTGAGAATCAAGTCCAGACCACAGCCTGATCAGCCTCTGACGGTTTTTTTTTTTTTTTTTTTTTTTTTTTTTTTTTTTTTTTTTTTTTTTTTTTTTTTTTCCAAGTCAAATCTAATTTACATAGTAAATATGACTCATTGTTAAAGGATTGGATACAGTTTAATGTACAGTAGCGCCAAAACGGTGCTTGTTAAGACAAGATCTACCAATAAAAAAAAACAGATGGAGCCATCAGAAATGCTAGAAAACATTGTGCTGTCACTTTTTAACTCTGCAGACATACACTATATGCAAAAGTAGTTTGGCCCCACCATCAAATCTATGAATTCTGGTGTTCCAATCCACTCATGGGCATGCAGGGAGATGGAGAAAATGGACAGGCCATGTGACAGAGTCCTGAATCAAGCCCTGCTTCAACACCTTTGTATGAATTTAGAGTGGTTCTGGTTTTCTCATCTAAATATGAAAACACTCTAAACTTTCTGGAAGATTTTTTACAGAATAGTTTGTAAGTTGTTGTTGCTGGTAACAGTGGTGTCCATCGACAAACTGAACAATCCTTTAAATTAAGAGTAGGAGGTTCATCAGAGTTCATGACTACATGTAAAAGTAGACAGGCAAATACTTCAGCCAACATGAGTGTAATTGTACAAAGAACTAAAGTCTGGAAAATGGTCGAGCAGAACTGATCCATTAAAGTCATTGGATTAGTTTTAAGTCCTTTAAACATTTTGAAGTATAAGCAGCTGAAGCAACTGGTGTACCTGTATGACCGAGGTATCTGGACGGGTCCCGGGCCATCGGGGAGAAAATCCGCCACAACTCTCTGAAAAACTGGGACGACTGGACGGGTCAATCATCCAGCCTGCAGGGGAACAGGATCACACACCACGACATCGAACATGAGAAGGAAAGCAATCACTGCTGATGACCGAATCACAATCAGCAATGATTAAAATAATACTGGTGATCTGTGGTCTTTCCCTTTAGCGCCACCTGCAGGTGTGCTCTTACATTTTCACCCATGATCATGTAGACACTCGATGGTGCAGATAGGAGGCGAGGCAGCCGCTTCCTCTCTCCAAACACGAGGCGATCTCATTAGCCGGATCCCCGTTCATACGGGTTGGACCCGAACTTATCCATCAGCTCCAAAACAGTCACACCTGCAGAGAAAACCACATACAAAACCAATAGACAATTCATTCTTAATGTTTTGCCTGGTGAAATTTAAAGTTGATTAAATAAATAATCATGTAGGTCGAGTTTGTTGTTTTGGGAAAATGTTTGTGCTTCTAGAACAGCTGATTTTATTGTGATCAGCTGTTTAGGATGGATAATTAAATACAGCGCCCTACCTGCGTATAATTTAGAAAGCTCGTGCTTTACCTTTTCTTTCAGCCTTCTGGCATGGTTTCTGATTTGTAAATAGTAAAGTATATTTCGGTTTACCCGCTCCAGCCATTGTGGTCCTTAATAATGTTGTAGTTGGCCTTCTAGAGTTTTATTAACTTTTCCCTTCATTACCTCAGAAAAACCTTCTCCTTTATCCTGGACTTTGTTTACCAAGTGACTCTAAGGCCAGGTTGTGCAGGGATTTATTTTAAGAGAGTCGGAGTACATGAGGTCTAATGTGGGTCACACCTTTCAACCTAAGATGGGATTTTACTACTTATGCCGCCTCTTATAGAATGGACATCCTGGGCAGGAAGCCATTTGCCCATTTCAAAAAACCGCCATGGCCTGTTGTGGTGTATCAGACATTAAACAGAGAGGAAGCAGAATGGTGGTTTGAGAGGATTTTCTCACCGTAGCTCCACACGTCGCTCTGATGGGTGTAGGTCCCACTGGAGGAATGACTCATAAAAGCCAATCCACTTAATGGGAACCTGGCAGACAGGAAACACAGGCAGGCATTTGCGACATTCAGAGGCACATCAACTTCTGTAGGAGGTTTTTGGAGAAATGAACAGATGAGTCACTTCAGGGTCTTCTGGGAATGTTTTCAATCAAGCAAAACACAACAAACAGAAAACCAGGTCACAGTTGTTGTCATATTGTCATGAGGGTTGGGCCTCACACCTTTCCTCCGTCAGCGTGATATTCCTGTCTCGTCAGCGTCAGGCAGCTTTGGACTGAGAACCGAAGTCTGTGATCTGACGTGCGTTCGGGTTTTTCAGCGGACGTTCCTCGCTGCCAGGTCTCGATGCACCAGGTTGATGTCTTCCAGCAAAAAGTAGTTGATCCCTGTGCACATGAAGAGTATAGTGTGTATATAAGAAAGAAACAGAACTAAACATAGATAAAAAGGAAATGTGAAATAAACCTCTATTTGTATTCCAGGTTATATATTGTGTTGGTTTCTGTATCTCCCTCATTGTTTTAACTTTTTCTAAATTGTTCAGAAAAGTTCCCCGGGACGTTTGAGCAGAACAAAACAGATTTCATCTAAATCTCTTGACCTAGTTTACATTTTCCCAGCATCTAAACAAAGAATTGAAGAGATTAACGGTCCTCATAGGCTGAAAAATTATCCTGATGGCTTTCAGGTTACCGTGAGCCTCAGCAGGATTAATGGGAGCAGAACAGAGAGATTAACTGGGCTCACTGGCGTGATTGTGAACACACCATTTCATGTGATCCAGCCCGATATCTTTCCTTGTGTTGCGGACGTAGTTCCAGCAGTACAGCTCGTTGAGAGTCAATCAGCTGAGTGTACCAGCTGCACGGCGGACGTCAGGCAAGATCCCCAGCGGCGGGCAGACATGAGGGGTGGTTGGGGGGGTGATTGTTCTTGCAACCCTCACGCTCGCATCACGTAAGCCTCCTTGCAGAGAAACCCCCAGGCAGGGTCAGAAAACACCAGCGCGTCAGAAACCGAAGGAACGAGAAGAGCACGTGGGAGATTTTACACAATTATCAGGTCGTATGCGTTATAGTTTCATTTTTAATACGAGAAAAAAACACTTTTAAAAGCAAACGGTGTTTGTTGGAATAAAGAATTTAACATGAACGATATGAGTATAAATGATCATTTTGACCTCTCACTTGAAATATGGAAGGAATAACGAAAAAATTATAACAGTGTACAAGTCCCTAGGCGGAGGAAAACCCCTTTTAAAAATAATCCAAAATATTCTGTTTCCACTGGAAAAACATCCATAAAAGAAAAAAAACAGTCAGACAGAAGAACCCAACAGATATTTATGAGAAGGTTAAGTTGGTTAGAAAGAACATTTCACCTGCGATGAGCTAGCAAGGAACACCACGATGTCTTGGTTATTTGTTAACCGAACACAGGACGGTCCTCGACCGACCAATTATAGAGCCAAATGACTGGTGCTGACTTGAAGCCCTACGTAACCTATCAAAGCACACTTTTCAACAGCACTAAAAGATTGCCAGTCTGAATATGTCTAAGGCAAGCAACAAACACGGGAAAGTAAAAGGTGGAAGAAGTTGTTTATTCTCTATGAGAAAAACATTTATGCCTTGAATTAAAAAACCCTCCAACGTACTGGCTTGACAAGGAATGCAACCTGAGATGTTTCTGTGTGGCACGGTGGGGTGTGCTTCATGGTTTGGGTGCTTGTGCTTTCATGTGAGCTTCAGGTTGTGCAGAGCACCAAAACAAGCGGCTGGCTACTGCCGAAGATGTTGCAGCAAGCTGTAATCCCTCCTGATGAGGCCCTCGACATCTTAACAACTACCTTCACTTTGTGGCATCGTTCGACTCCCAGTCTCTACTTTTTCGAACTGGATAATCGTATTAATTACAGAAAAAGTTTACTAAAACAAATGTCAAAAAGCAGTTCATCCATTATTTACCTCTATTGTTCGCTTTCCTGTTTTGTGACCACAGAGAAAAGTTCTCAGTCTTTTATTTGTATTATATTGGGGAAAAACAGTCCTTTTCATTTCCAGTTCAACATATGCTGTTGTTTACTGTAGTTTAGCATCATTTGCCTTCGATTCATCTCGTAAAACAAGATTTTAATTTTAAAACTGTTGTAGAGATGTCAACTGTGTAAATACCTAATTTAATGGCATTCTGGTCCATACGTACAAAGAATCAGCAAATTGCGTGTATGCTGAAAGATGTGACCTGCTTTTGACGTACAACCGCTTAACGTCTATGGCTTGAGCCCTTTAAATGAAGATTAAAGGGACAGATGGCAGGAGTCCATCAGGATACACCAACAGGAAACTGGGTTCAGTTGTGTGTCCGGTAGGGTGTTGGTGGGCTCAGAGAGAGCCCAGTACACCTGATTGAGAATGGCTAGCCTCACTCACGGTCAGCACGGTGACAAAAGGCGAGGCCCCCAGGGCAGCTGTAGTTACAATGTAGCTCACAGTCGCTCCCACGGTGTAGTGAATGTGTGGATGGAATGTGTGAGTGACTGGTATGCTAGGGTAAAAGTGCTTTGAGAGGTCTCTGGGGACTTGCATAAAAGTGCTATACAAGTGCAGGCATTTAACAATTAAAGGAGCCTCAAATATAAGCACAGAAAAGCTTTGATTAAAGTCGCAAACCCAAACATGACGAGTTTCAAACGTCTCACTGAGCAGAAATAGAAACGGAAAACCTTACATCCAGAACTTCTTGGTTGGCTTGTGAGGTGGCCTCTCTAGAATTTGATGGCAACCGGAATTCCGGATGGTGTATTCCTCCATCAGGGACCATAAACCCTGTAAAAGAAATGAATAAAGTAGGTTAATTCTTCCAAGAAATAGGCAAGAACTTAAGATTCTCCCCACCAGTGGAGCGCTGAACGTTTAAAATAGTTATACTGATGTGGTGTTCTACTTTTAGCAAAAAATGGGTACCTTGTAGACGGTCACAAAGGCCCCGGAGCGAGCACTCTGTTCCTGCTTGGAAAACTCTGTCTCTTCAGGATCCTAGGTGTGCCGATTGGGCAGCCTGATCCGCCTCGGGGTCAACGGCACACCCACCAGCACAAAAACGGCCACCAAAACAACATAGTATAATCAATCAGTCGTAACGCCAGAGTTCGTGTTTTAAGAGTAATTACCCACCCTCCTTCTCCGGAGCAGGCGGCGTAAAGTCTATCCTTTTACAATATTTGTCGTCGGCGTAGCAACACCAGGAGAGCAAGGACACAAGCTTACACACGTGATCAGACAGGTTCAAAAACACTACCACGCCAACGAGGATGTGTCCAGTCACCACTAATTGAAAAACAAAGAGAACCAAAAAAAATATGAATGAGTAAAATAATTCCAGGGGAGCCATAACCATTCGATACGCAAACGATGGTCAGCATTTTTTTGTAATGAAAGCAGTCAACTTGACAGTCTGGGACAACGAATATTTTAACGCCCCTTTGGGCTGACCACAAGATGGTCAGGAATCAACCAATTAATGACTGGAAAGTAGGTCTGAACGCGCCAGTTCAAGCATTCAGGCATGCCCGTGGTGGTAAAAACCCTTCATCAGCACACGACAGAGAAGGCTTTCCATAGTTTTGGCCAGAAGGGTCCAATTAACATTATTGAGTCGGCAGTTGTGTAATCGTGTAGCAGCATCACTGCAAAATATAAAACCTTTGCGCTGAAGGAATTCTCATGGAATGGGAAGCCTTAAAGGCAGTGGAAAAAAAAAATTTCTTCTTCGTAGCCAATCCCCATACGGAGTTCCACAATGGAGCCTAGCCAATCAGGGTGAACGGCACTCTTTTAGATTAAAGAAAAAAACGCCAGTATTCAAAGTATTGTTCGTTGAAATTAAGTTGCAAGGACGGTTGAAAAAAATAGAATTCGTTGAGTCCAGTGCCGTTAAAGAGAGATTCACATCGCTTCATTGTGCTGTCACCTCTGCCCACAGCCAAAAAAACACTTTACCTCTAAGTAACCCATATTTTGTTTTTTGTGTTTAACGTTCGTGAAACGAAGTTGTTTCTTGATGGACCGGAACACTACATTGTATTTCAGTTCAATTACTCACATAATAAGTCTATTAAGATAGTTACTCATTTACATTGAGCAGATTTATTTAAAAAAACGACAGATCCAACACATGCCAACGATAGAGCAAAGATAATCGTCCTACTTACTTCTCATGATAGTAATATATATACACCTAACCGACACACTGCTAGAAAATTGATACTAGTCTAACATTATTGTCTGCTATCATTTTTTGTAATTTAAGTGCACCTATAAGTTAAGTGTGCTGTTATATTATTGTATTATTAATGTTATTTAGTAGTGACACAAGAATGATGATTTGGTTTGGATTTTGAGTGAAAATTGACTGGTATGTATACATTTTTGAGTTATGAATGAGATTTTACTTCTTTTGTGAATGCAGTAATATTGCGTTATTTTAATTTGATTCTAAAAATCTTTGATTTTATTCTTCAATGAGCTCAAAACGACATAAGAGCCATGAAAGGCATGGGAGATGAGGAGTAGATGGCGAGCTAGGGCATTTGCAGACGATGGGGTTGGCCGTCGAAAACTGCAGGGAAATCACGACATGCCCCACTGACCGAGCGAGAAGTGGCATCCGTTTCCTCTATCTAGAAGTGTAAAGACTACCACTCTCGTCCCTCCTTTTTACAACTGACCTTCCTTCCCGTTACGTTGATATGGTTGGAGAGACTTTAGAGCACCTTACCTTTTATTGTGCATAGCAAGCGTGAGAACAGAGCACAGATGCCTCACTTCTCGCTTTCCGGGGCAGGCCAGTCTGTGAAATTTCCTGCATTTTGACGCCAAAACCCCATCGCTGGCAAATGCCCTAAGCCTTGCCATCTACTCCTCATCTCCCATGCCTTTATGGCTCTTTGGTTTGAAGCTCATCTGAAGATAAAATCAAAAGATTTTTAAGAATCAAATGTAATAACGCAATTTTACTGCATTCAACAAAAGAAGTAAAATCTCTCATAACTCAAAAAATGTATATGACAGCAATTTTCAAAAATCCAAAGCAAATCATCATTTTGTGTCACTACTAAATAACAGTTAATAATAACAATAATAATAACAGCACACTTAACTTATAGTGCACTTAATACAAAAAATATACAAAATAATGTTAGAGACAATTTTCTACAGTGTCGGTTAGGATTATATATTACATCATGAGAAGAGGACGATTATCTTTGTACATCTTGCATGTGTTGGATATGTCGTTTTTTAAATAAATCTGCCTCAATGTAAAATGAGAACATCTAATCGACTAGTTATGTGAGTAAATTGAACTGAAATACAATGTATTTCACGGTCACAAGAACAACTTCGTTTCACGAACGTTAAACAAAAAACAAATATGGGTACTTAGAGTAAAGTTGTTTTTTTGCTGTGGGCAGAGGTGACAGCACAATGAAGCGATGTGGAATCTCTCTTTAACGGCACTGGACCAACGAATTCTATTTTTTCAACCGTCCTTGCAACTTAATTTCAAACGAAAATACTTGAAAGTTATTTTTTTAATCTAAAGAGGCCCGTTCACCCTGATTGGCTGAGCTCCATTGTGAACTCGTATGGGGATTGGCTCGAAGAAAAATTTTTTTTTCCACCTGCCTTTAAGGGCTTCCCTATTCATGGATCAGCGCAAAGGTTTTATATTTTGCATATGCTGCTACACGATTTACACAACTGCCACTCAAATAATGTTAATGGACCTTATGCAAAACTATGAAAGCTCTCTGTCTGTGCTGATGAAGGGTTATCCACCTCGGCATGCTGAATGCTTGAACTGGCAGCGTTCGACCTACTTTCCAGTCATTTTGATTGATCTGACCACTTGGTGGCACCCAAAGGGCGTTAAAATGTTAGTCCCAGACTGTCAGTTGATGCTTTCATTAAAAAAAATGCTTGAGCATGTTTGCTTGAATGGATGGTCCTGGAAATTTACTCATTCAATATTTTTTGGTTCTCTTTGTTTTCAATTAGTGGTACTGGACACTCCTCGTTGGCGGTGGTAGTGGTTAGTGGACTTCTGATCACTGTAATTGTGTCACTGCTCATCCTGGTGTTGCTACGGCGACGACAAATTAAAAGGAAGAGGACTTTACGCCGCCTGCTCCAGGAGAAGGAGGTGGGTAATTACTCTTAAAACACAACTCTGGCGTTACGACTGATTGTTACTGATGTTGTTGGACGTTTTGTAGCTGGTGGAGCCGTTGACCCCGAGCGGTCAGGCTCCCAATCAGGCACACCTGAGGATCCTGAAAGAGACAGAGTTCAAGAAGGACAGAGTGCTCGGCTCCGGGGCCTTTGGGACCGTCTACAAGGTACCCATTTTTGCTAAAAGTAGAACACCACATCAGGATAACTAATTTTAAACTTCAGCTCTCCACTGGTGGGGAGATCTTAAGTTCTTCCTATTTCTTGGAAGAATTAACCTACTTTATTCATTTCTTTTAAGGGTTTATGGATCCCTGATGGAGAAAACATCCGGATTCCGGTTGCCATCAAAGTTCTCAGAGAGGCCACCTCACCAAAAGCCAACCAAGAAGTTCTGGATGTAAGGTTTTCCGTTTCTTTTCTGCTCAGGAGCAGTTTGAAACTCAGTCATGGTTGGGTTGCGACTTTAATCATAAGCTGTTCTGGCTTATATTTGAGGTCTTTAATTGGTAAATGGCCTGCACTTGTATAGCACTTTATCAAGTCCCCAGAGACCCCAAAGCACTTTACCCTACAACCAGTCATCCACACATTCATCCACACATTCACACACTGACAGTGTGAGCTACATTGTAACTACAGCTGCCCTGGGGCAGAATGACAGGAGTGAGGCTGCCATACAATAGGTGCTACTGGGCTCTCTGACCACCAACGACACCTAAGGACACAACAACTGAACCCAGTTTCCTGTTGGTATCCTGATGGGCACTCCTGCCTCTGTCCTTTAATACTTCATTTAAAGGCTCAAACCATAGACGTTAAGCTGTTGTACGTCAAAACAGGTCACATCTTTACAGCATCACCAATTTGCTGATTCTTTGTACGATATGTGACCAGATGCCATAAAT
This sequence comes from Crenichthys baileyi, assembly GCA_036173005.1. Taxonomy (NCBI): domain Eukaryota; kingdom Metazoa; phylum Chordata; class Actinopteri; order Cyprinodontiformes; family Goodeidae; genus Crenichthys; species Crenichthys baileyi. The sequence continues at coordinate 84,410 of JAHHUM010001634.1, read as the reverse complement.
TAGGTATTTACACAGTTGACATCTCTACAACAGTTTAAAATTAAAATCTGTTTTAAGGATGATCGAAGGCAAATGATGCTAAACGACAGTACAACAGCATATGTTGAACTGGAAATGAAAGGACTGTTTTTCCCAATAATAATACAAATAAAATACTGAGAACTTTTCTCTGTGTCACAAAAAGGAAAGCGAACATAGAGGTAAATAATTGGATGAACTGCGGTTTGACAGTTTGTTTAGTAAAATGTTTTCTGTATTAATACGATTATCCAGTTCAAAAGTAAGAGACTGGAGTCAGAACGATGCCACAAAGTGAAGGTATTTAGATGTCGAGGGCCTCAGTCAGGAGGGATGCTTGCTGCAACATCTTCGCATAGCCAGCCGCTGTTTGGTGCTCTGCACAACCTGAAGCTCACTGAAGGACAAGCACCACAAACCATGAAGCACCCCCACTGTGCCACACAGAAAACATCTCAGGTGGCATCTCCTTGTCAAGCCAGTAACGTTGGAAGGATTCAAGGCTAAATGTTTTCTCATCAGAGAATAAAACTTCTTCCACCTTTGACTTTCCCATGTTTGGTGCTGCCTTAGAATATTCAGACTGGCAATTTTGTGGTGTTGAAAGTGGCCTTTGATGGTTACTGGGCTTCAGTCAGCACCAGTAATGGCCTTAATTGGGTCGAGGATCGTCCTGTGTCTTAACAAATAGCCAATCGGGTCCTGCAGCTCAGCGCAGGTGAAATGTTCTTCTAACCAGATAAACCTTCTCATAAATATCTGTTGGGTTCTTCTGTTTGACTGTTTTTTTTATTTTTAATGGATGTGTTTCAGTGAAACAGAATATTTTGGATTATTTTAAAGTTTTCCTCCGCATAGGGACTTGTACACGGTTATAATTTTTTCGTTATTCTTCATATTTATTGAAGGAAAAATGATCATTACTCATATCTTTCAGTTAAATTTCTTTATTCCAACAAACACCGTTTTGCTTTATAAAGTGTTTCTCTATTAAAAATGAACTGAACGCATACGACCTGATAAATGTGTAAAATGCTCCCACTGCTCTTCTGCGTTCCTTCTGTTTCTGGACCGCTGGTGTTTCTGACCCTGCCGGGTTTCTCTGCAGGAGGCGTACGTGATGGCGAGCGTGGACCACCCTCATGTCTGCCGCCTGCTGGGGATCTGCCTGACGTCCGCCGTGCAGCTGGTCACTCAGCTGATGCCGTACGGCTGTCTGCTGGACTACGTCCGACACCACAAGGACCGCATCTGCGGCCAGTGGCTCCTGAACTGGTGTGTTCAGATCGCCAAGGTGAGCCCAGTTAATCTCTCTGTTCTGCTCCCATTAATCCTGCTGAGGCTCGTTAACCTGAACGCATCAGGATAATTTTCAGCCTAATGAAGGACCGTTAATCTCTTCAGTCTTGTTTAGATGCTGGGAAAATGTAAACTAGGTCAAGAGATTAGATTAAATCTGTTTGTTCTGCATCAAACGTCCCGGGGAACTTTTCTGAACAATTTAGAAAAAGTTAAAAACAAGGAGGGAGATACAGAACCAACACAATATAATAACCTGGATAAAATAGAAGGATTTATTTCACATTTCCTTTTTATCTAATGTTTAGTTCTTGTTTCTTTCTTATATTACACACTATACTCTTCATGTGCACAGGGGATGAACTACCTGGAAGAGCATCACCTGGTGCATCGAGACCTGGCAGCGAGGAACGTCCTGCTGAAAAACCCGAACCACGTCAAGATCACAGACTTCGGTCTCGCCAAGCTGCTGACGGCTGACGAGAAGGAATATCACGCTGACGGAGGAAAGGTGTGATGGCAACAACCCATCATGAATATGAAAACTGAACTGGTTTTCTGTTTGTTGTTTTGCTTGATTGAAAACATGTCAGAAGACCTGAAGTGACTCATCGGATTCTCCAAAAACCTCCTAAAGTTGATGCCTCTGATGTCCAAATGAGCTGCTGTGTTTCTGTCTGCAGGTTCCCATTAAGTGGATGGCTTTAGAGTCAATTCTCCAGTGGACCTACACCCATCAGAGCGACGTGTGGAGCTACGGTGAGAAAATCCTCCTCAAACCACCATCTGCTTCCTCTCTGTTTAAATGTCTGATACCACAACAGCCAATGGCGGTTTTTGAAATGGGCAAAATGGCTTCCTGCCCAGGATGTCATTCTATAAGGAGGCGGCATAAGTAGTAAAATCCCATCTTAGGTTGAAAGGTTGTGACCCACATTTAGACCCATGTACTCCGACTCTCTTAAATAAAATCCACTGCAACAAACTGGCTTTAGAAGTCACTTGGTAAACAAAGTCCAGGAGAAAGGAGAAGGTTTTTCTGAGGTAATGAAGGGAAAAGTTAATAAAACTCTAGAGCAACTACAACAATATTAAGGACCACAATGGCTGGAGCGGGTCAAACCGAAATATAACTTTACTATTTACAAATCAGAAACCATGCCAGAAGGCTGAAAGAAAAGATAAAGAACACGAGCTTTCTAAATTATACGCAGGTAGGGGGCGCTGTATTTAATATCATCCTAAACCAGCTGATCACACATAAAATCAGCTGTTCAGAGCACAAACATTTCCCCCAAAACACACAAAACTATACCTCCATGATTATTTATTTATCAACTTTAATTTCACCAGGCAAAACATTAAGAATAATTTGTTATTGGTTTGTATGTGGTTTCTCTGCAGGTGTGACTGTTTGGGAGCTGATGACGTTCGGGTCCAAACCGTATGACGGGATCCCGGCTAATGAGATCGCCTCGGTGTTGGAGAGAGGAGAGCGGCTGCCTCAGCCTCCTATCTGCACCATCGATGTCTACATGATCATGGTGAAATGTAAGAGCAAACCCTGCAGGTGGCGCTAAAGGGAAAGACCACAGGATCACCAGTATTATTTTAAAATCATTGCTGAATTGTGATTCTGTCATCAGCAGTGATTGCTTTCCTTCTCATGTTCATGTCGTGGTGTGTGATCCCTGTTCCCCTGCAGGCTGGATGATTGACCCGTCCAGTCGTCCCAGTTTCAGAGAGTTGGTGGCGGAGTTCTCCCAGATGGCCCGGGACCCGTCCAGATACCTGGTCATACAGGTACACCAGTGGCTTCAGCTGCTTATACTTCAAAATGTTAAAGACTTAAAACTAATTCAATGACTTTAATGGATCAGTTCTGCATCGACAGATTTTCAGACTTTAGTTCTTTGACAATTACACTATGTTGGCTGAAGTATTTGCCTGTCTACTTTTACATGTACATGAACTCTGATGACCTCCTACTCTTAATGTAAAAGGTTCAGTTTGTCGATGGACCCACTGTTACCAGCAACAACAACTTTAATAACTATTCTGTAAAAATCTTCCAGAAAGTTTAGGAGTGTTTTCATATTTAGATGAGAAAACCAGAACCACTCTAATTCATACCAAAGGTGTTGAAGAAGGTTGAGTTCAGGACTCTGTACAGGCCAGTCCAGTTTCTCCACCCCTGCAGCCATGGAAGTGATTGGAACACCAGAATTCATAGATTTGATGGTGGGGCCAAATACTTTTGGCAATATAGTGTATGTCTGCAGAGTAAAAATGAAAGCACAAATGTTTTCTAGCATTTCTGATGCTCCATCTGTTTTTTTATTGGTAGATCTTGCTAACAAGCACTCGTGTGGCTACTGTACATTAAAACTGTATCCAGATCCTTTAAAATGAGTCATATTTACTATGATAAATTAGATTTGACTGCATCAGAGGCTGATCAGGCTGTGGTCTGACTTGATTCTCAGGGTGACCTGCCGAGTCCGTCAGACAGGAGGTTTTACTCCCGCCTGCTGAGCTCAGACGAGGACGTGGTCGATGCGGACGAATACCTGCTGCCGTACAAACGCATCCACACAAACAGCCAGCCCTGCAGAACAGAGGTAAAAACCCACTGATGTTAACAGGGAACTTGTTCCCTGGAGCAACGGAAATCAGGAAATGCCTGGTCCAACATACCTGGATCTAATGGTTAAATTACCTCTTCAGCAGTTCCTGCTAATGTTCTAAGTATTTGATTCCAGCGTGTTGAAGCAGGAACACATCAACAAGCTGTAGGCTTATCATTCCAGGTATCAGCACTGAAAAAGATGAGTGTGGAAAATATTGTATTTGCAGCCTTTATTCCATTTGGGCATGTCTTAGTTCCTCCTGTCCTCCACTCTTTGTGTCTTTCCCTTCTTACTTCGTAGTATACTTCCCTGTGTCCTTCCTTCCTTCTGCCATTGCCTCATTGCATCATGGAATAATATAAAAAAGGAAGTGTCCTCATTTTATTTCTTTCTTTCTTCTTTTCCTTCCTTCCTTCCTTACATGTTCCATATTTAAAGCCTGCGTCCTGTTCACATATCTACCAGAAATTCATAGAGAACTTATGAATTTTATGTTTTAAAGTTAAATAAAATGAATGAGAACTCTGAAATGTTAAAATTGGAAAAGTCTGTTTTTACATGAAAAGTGTTTCGGAGCTCTGAGGAAGACATTGTCATTAGCACGTATCCCTAATTGAACATAGCCTGACAGTGGAAACCTTAATTGGTTTTCTGATTTGCAAAATGGAACCTGGTGGTGGCGTCATTTCCAGGTCTGACTTTCAAAATCGGAGGTCTGAGTAACTCAGCATTGACGAGCTGTTCCTACTGGCCACAAGGGGGCAGAAGAATAGCTTAAGTGAAATAAATCAAATGTTTTATCCAACATCAACATTGTTCCATCTGATCGGTGTCTGTTTTATTTCAGAACGGGCATCCAGTTAGAGAGAACAGCATCGCTCTGCGATACATCACTGATCCAACTCAGAACATGCTGGATAAAGACTTCACTGGTCATGGTAAGTGATTCTGATCATGATGGTTTTCTGCAAGAAATTAATCAATGAAAGTTAGAAACTGTGATCAAGATCTACCCAACAGTGAAGGAATATTAATAATAATAATACATTTTATTTGAATAGAGCTTTTCTAGGAACTCAAAGGCGCTTTATAGAGGTGCAACAATAGAAACCACACAGTGCAACTAAAAGTGGTTATGAAGGAAGTCCATGTGACATCATTATAGATATCTGACAGCAACCCAGAAACTGCGTAAGAAACAAACAGAACCTGGTAAATTCTAAAAAAAAACTCTGGAATCCCGGATCAGAAAGATGGACGAGCACCAGAGACCCTGAGTTAAGAAGCCAGGTTTGCTCCTTCAGGTCCGTGGTGAATCATCCGAGTCAAGAAAAACTTTCAAAAAAATGGACTGAAGAAGAAAATACAACTACATCAACAATAATGATAATATTTCTTAAATATAATCCATGGGTTTTTTAATTATAACATGTTTTCTGTCCAATCTCTGAGCACTACAATAGTTCTGTGGGAAATAAAATTAGCCAATCAGAACTTTCTGTGTGCTGTCTCCAGGTAGAGTGGGTATGATCAGGGTATTCTCCTAAGTTGTTAGCAAACACTGTCCAATAAACCAAAAATGATGAACACATCCATCTATCCAACCAACAGTAGCCGCAGGCTCCCAGCTGGTCCATTCACAGCGGAAAACCTCTCCAAGTTCTCATCCAGTTCATGTCTGCTTAAAGGATAATAAACGATATATAATTTAACAGTTTCTAAATGTAATTTTTGTTCAAGGTTAATGTTGGGGAAAGGTGGTTAGGGTTCTAAATGTTTAGGGCTTAGAGCAAAGACTTTATGAATCAGTTAAGGAGAGAGCGGTTGGGCCTGAGGATGACGCCTGTTGCTGGATTATTCTTAACCAGATGCTTATCAAAGATCTGGTCCCAAGATCCCCTTCCAGTAGGAGATTCTCCAGTCACCTCACCTTGCTTTTTTACAAGCACAAAAGCAGGGAATCAACTCAGAGCTTCACTAACTAAAGAAATCATTTGAAGCTCACACTAAAACCTAAACATATTTCAACAAAACTATCAGGAGCAGTGGGATGCATGTTGAATATTTTTTCCTCCAAGTGATGTCAACAACTTAGAAACAAGTATAATAATATGTGGTATAATCCCCTATATTTTATTCCATGAATCCCTGAACTATACGAGATTCACCATAAAAACTAAAGCAGACGTAATGAGCAGTGATAAAATTAAATACAAAATAATGAATCTTCCTGGTGTTTGTCTTCCAGAGTACATGAACCAGGCTGTGAGTGAAACCAGGCAGGAAAGCAGTCTGTCGGATATTTGCAATCCCAGCTACGAGGACCTGAGCCAGGGTTGGGGCCCACTGGCAGAGACTAACTTCTCCGGACCGGAGTATCTGAACACCACCCAAAACTCGCTCCCCCTGGTATCCAATGACAGGCTGGACAATCCCGACTACCCACTGCAGACTGGAGCTTTAACTGGGAACGGTCTGTTCCTCCCTGCGGCACAGAACCTGGAGTACCTGGGACTGGGAGGTGTGCTGTACACTCCTGTCCGGTAGGGGGCAGCAGCTTTAAGACAGTCTGACTGAAGCCGTTTTTCATAAATTGAGGTCTGAGAAACTCAGAGAACTGGAACAGAACAAGAACCCAGACTGAAGCACTTCATGTCACTTCAGTCAAAGCTCCAATCTTTTGCTCTGAAGGAGGACATATTTCTTCAACTTATAACTGACTGGATGATCTTGTGAAAAGTGGAGCCAAAAATGAACCAGATAAACTATAAAAAACTGAAGCTAATTCAGATTTCGTTCAACTGTTCTACTCCTCAATGTGGGTTTGGATGCTGCAGGACGATCCAGATCTCAGAGACTCAACGGGACAAAACTAAATTATTTCTGCTCTGCTGTTTTAATCCTCCTGCCCCTGAGGGCTTCTATTTCTAGCATTTGAATCAATGAGCTGAAAATGTTTTTTCAAAGTATGTTTTAACTGTCAGTCAAGATGTTTGCAACCTTAAATCTTTTTTGGAAAAGAAAGGCTTAAAATTAGGACTTTTGGGCTCAGCTGATATTTTTACCTCAACCTTTGTCTCTTATTGTAAAAATCTGTGGGATTCCTATCAAACGCTGTAATACTAGTGCTGCACCAGCAGGTGGAGATAACGTAAAGCTTATAGCAATCAAAATCTGGAAGCAGACAAGCATTAGAGATCCAAGTGAGAGATATGTTGGGGTAAAACATAGAAACAGCTTTATTCTGCTTCGTAGCTTACAAAGTGACAGAGGACATGTCCAAGGTGGACGTCTATGACATCACTTCTAATCATCTTTGGACATCAGGTACACCACCAGCAGAGGTTTTTAAAACTCAGTTTGCATGTGAACAGGAAGTAAATCAGCAGAAAAATCAGTTTAGCTAAATACTGCTTTTGGAGTGGAATGGATCTAAAAGATTTACCAATATTTTAAAGATGAACAGCAGAATTCGGTCTGAAATAATCTAAACTTGTTTTTCTTTTAAAATATAAGGAAAGGATAAAAAAATGAATAGATCTTCTGACTCCTTGTTATTGAAACGGACTGCAGGGGGCAGTGTTTGGATCTTTGAGTGACGTCGTCCAACAAGTTTTCCAGCTGCAACGCTGAAAACTATGGGATTCACTAATTGTTCCCAGTCACCAGGCTAACCGCTATTAGCAATACAGGCTAACGATAAATGTCCCTGCATGTTATGCATTTAACCTCTAAAGATCCACTCAGGCTGTACAGTAAGGTTACACAAACTGTACGGCTGACGTAATGAGACACAAACCCATCACAAGTCCAAACAGAATTACTGTGACTTTTACCATGTTTTATACAGTTGGCAGCCATATTGGATTTTGAGGTTCCCAGTCAAAATTCCAACTTAATAAATGTTCAAGTTACTTAATTTGGACTCAGATTCCGCTTTTGTAGTACAACTGTAAGGCACCAGTACCACCGAAAGGCACACCCACTCCCTCTGCTGGTACTATGAGGGTGGTGCAACGATATAAAAATACCACTTCCACAAAGAATAGGTTGGTTTCCTGTAAATAATTAAAATGTTCTTGTACTAATATATTATGAATATGATATGTAGTGTATGTAAAATGTAACTTTAAATGTCTCTGAGTTCAAAGCTTCTGTGAACTTTGTTTCTGCCATGGAACTCTGAAGTGTGGAACCGTGAATCTGTTTCTGGACCGTTTCTGGACTGTAAATCCTGTTGTAGACGGGAACCCTTCACTGAAGAAGAAAACGCGTGAGAACATAATCTCGGTTCTCACCTAAACTTCACTGAACCATTTCAGTCTAAACTGTAGCACGAGGAGAACCTTCTCTTGTCTGACTTGAAAAACGCCCTCTTGTTTGTGACGTGTTATTGAATTGTTACTGAGGTCTAAGAGTGTTTGCTTTACTAGAAACAAATGAGCCAAACCCTGATGTCCTGCTGCTGTTAAATATTACTGCTCGTCTCTGTTTGTCATTAAAGTTTGTTGAAAAAGAAAAAACCTGGTTAAAATTTGGACTTAAAATATTTATCTTTTAAAATATTGTCATTGTTTTCCAATCTGGATGTGTTTCATGTTCCTTTAAAGAGTTTTATTTTGATCTCCATATGAGCATCAGTTCCCACAAAGTTCCCACACTGTTCACTACAGCTATGGAAGCCTTAGTGTTTCAGAAAAATTACATGAGATTAATGAAAAAATGTGTTTCAAACAGGAATGTCATGTTATGGTCAGGCAGTTGTCCAGCAGTCACAGACTCTACAAGGAGGATAAACCACAAATGGGTAAAGAAGTTGAGGCAATGGTTTATCTAATTATACTGACTGAAAGTTCAGTGGAAGAAAAAAGTAGGGAGAAAAAAAGGTGCACAAGCATCAGAGGGAAATAAATGTCCTCTTTTCAGATGAAAGCAAAGTTTGCATTTCATTTGGAAATCAAGGTCTCAGAGTCTGGAGGAAGATTAGAGAGGCTCAGGATCCACGTTGCTTGAAGTGTAGTTTTCACAGTCAGTGATGGTTTGGGGAGCCATGTCATCTGCTGGTTCTGGTCCACTGGGTTTTCTTAAGTCCACAGTCAATGCAGCCATCGACCAGGAAATTCTAGAGCGCTCCATGCTTCCTTCTGCCAACAGGCTTCATGGAGGAGCCGAATTCATTTTCCAGCAGGACTTGGTACCGACCCACACTGCTAAAGGTACCAATAGCTGATTTAATCACCATGATATCACCAGCAAACTGGCCTGACCAGAACCTCATTGATAATCTATGGAGTACTGTCCAGAGGAAGATGAAAGACACCAGAACCAACAATGCAGATGTGGCCCGAAGGCCCCTAACAAAGCAACCAGGGCTTCCAGAAGACCTCAGCAGAACCACGGGCTGATCCGCTCCATGCCACACCACTTTGATGCAGTTATTCATGCAAAAGGAGCCCCAACCAAGTACTGAGAGCAGGTACTGTCCACCAAGTCCACATTAATGTATTAATAAACAAATGTATTAGAGTCTGATGTAAACTGAACTAGTCCAAACTGGCCAGACTTTAGATGGTTCCTTCTGGGAGCTGAACTCCTTTGTTGAGCAGTTAGGTTTATTTGATTATGAATATTTATTAAAAATTATAACCATCACAATTAATAATGTATAATTCTTAAGCAAATCATCCACAACATTTAGATATTTGAAATATACTATGACATTTTTTATGTGCTACTAGCACCTTATAATGAAAGAAAGAAAAGAAATAAATTACTCAATAAAAAGATTACTGGGCCAAAAAGTAGCTCGAAATATAAAAGTGCCATTAAATGCAACAAAATAATAAAAAGGAGAGATTTATTGAATAACTGATCAATTTGTCAGATATAAATATATATTTTATGTTAATCTTTAACTGTTGTAATTGATCTCTTTTCTATTAGGCTGTTCTTTTATTCAAACCAACGATTTCTAATCACTTTCCTTTGATTATTTAATATAGGTTAATTTTTCCAGTTTTATTTTTACAACCCTTTTATTTCTTATTTATTAACACCCAAACATGTCTTTTTTGCTCAAACACATTTTTTTCCAAATTATCCTACTGTCCTTGTATTTCTTAAGCGCTTAGATATTCTCTCCAACATGCAGCTGGAAATGTAAAAACGGGGCGGGGCTGAAACAGAGGGGGCGGTCTTTGGAACAGCATCACTCAGCCTCAGCTTCTCTCCTATTGGCTGAGGTCAGGCCTCTAGGAAGTAGCTGCTGAGTCTTATTATGGCTGCCTGGTTCTGAAAAGGAGCTAGCAGAAACAGCTCATTTCTGTCATGTTGCTAAAGAAGTCAGGAGCATTTGGTGGTAGATAGCGCTGTTAGTCGGGATAGTTTACTGTATCACGTTGACTCTAAGAGAATACTTCAGTTTGCTGAAGTGCTAAGAGGCATTCACATTTCAAAATAAAAGCATGACTCAGAGACAAACTGCACTTGCAATCTAACTAGGGGAAACAAAATTCATGAACTTCAACGTTACATTTCCATCTTTAAACATTGTTTCAGTAATAAAGCCTGGTAAATGCACGCAATATTATTCATCATAATATTATTTTTAAAGTAAACGTTGGGTAAGAAAATGCAGCAGGGATATAATGGAGGAGAAAATATATCAGTGGTTAAGAAATAAAAGGACAGTAAAATAATTTGGAAAAAATATATATTTTTAAAGAAAAAAACATGTTTTAAAAAACTTTGGGTGGTAATAAATAAGAAAGAAATAAAAGAGCCAGAAAAGATAAATTAACCTGTATTAAACAAATAAAGAAAAAATATAGTTTCAGAAGAAAATTGGGATTAAAAATTAGTGGTTTAAATAAAAAATTGGTGTAATAGCAAAGATATAAATTACAACAGGTAAATATTAACATAGAAATATAGATTTATATCTGAGAAATGTATTAATTATTGAATAAATCTCTTAACTTTTTGACCCCGTAATTATTTTGAGTCATTTATTTATTTCTATATGTATTCTTAATTATGGCAGGATTGTTCCTCCACAGTGAATGGGCCTTCAAACAGCAAATCACTTTCACACAAAAATAAGCACAAAACCCTATTTTATTTGTGAGTAACCCTGTTACTCAGCCGAGGCTGCAGAGGAGCGCCAGCCCCAAGGTTGACGCAAAACAGTCCAAAACACACCAAAAAGAAGGACAATCACTACCCAGACACATAAGCCTTACTTGAAGAATGTTTTCTTGTGAGCAGGACCAAGGTAGCTCTGGCCTGCACAAAAACGCAGTCGTCTTCTTGGTCCAGAGAGCGGCAAAACTGGGATTGCAAAATCCTAAAACCAGCTCTGTTTAAGCTTCTTCTTCGAAGGTTTAAGGGAAAAGGTTCACTTGCCAGCTAGTTAATAAACCCACTCATGGGGAAATGCTGTGGTCAAATTCAGTAGAAACTAGATAAGGGTCAAAGTAGATAAATTCATACATTTATTTTTATTAATGAGTGAGTGTGTTGCGCCACATCAGTGGGACTGTGATTACGCACTATTCGTCTCAACTCCAACAGCGAGTGGAGCAGCAGAGAGAGTTGTTGGTGCTCTAGGCAGTCCAGCACTGCCATCACACAACACCCACCCAGGACTGGGGAAATGCAGCCTCAGGCAGAAAGCACCACTTCCACAACCATTCTGACTGCGCCACGCGAGTGCAGAGCTGTGCTGCTCCAAATATAAGGGCACATTTCCAAACCTGCCTCTCTGGAGCATTTTATGCGAGTAAAGAACAAATTAATGCTATTTTTTATGAGATCAGTTTCTCATTTTCTCGGGGTTCATGGGTAAGAGAACCAGCCTCTATTGTCTTCACTCATTTGATAATACAGAGGGCCTGTTTGACCCAATATCAGCAGAGTATGCGCAGTCTGTGTTCTGTTTGACCAGCTATTGTACTCCAACTCCAGAGGTGCAGGCGTGTTTTTCGTCATCTGATCAAATGGGTTACTCTGCAAGTTTACTTCTGCACAGTGGGCCAAACTGTGCAACTGCATCCTCTCGTGGATAGCTTTTAATGTGGTCAGAAACTGCAGCATTTATAAAGCACTTTGTTTTACCAATGTTCATCATTCCTAAAAACTAAATGACTGAATACCGGGAATGACAGGAGAAAAGTCGTTGCGGCAGTCGCTGCGTTTTCAGCACCAGATTTCAGCACCACCGGTGATGAGACAGTGACATACAGAAAGTATTTATTTCAACAATAACACACTTATAAACACTGAGAATTACCTATACACTCCTCTCTGGGAAAAGAGCACGACATGTCAGGTGGGTTTGTGGAGGTTGCACAGTGTCTGTTGTAGTGGATTTAGGATTTTCTCTACCAAACAATCTGAAAGACGTGGTCTACACACTATGAAGGGTACTTGTAGGGAATTACAGCACACCAACTATTTTTACTGTCCTGTCGCAGCTTTTCCGACATAACATATGGAGCAGATGGTTGCCTACATGTGCCAGGGTGGTTTTGCTGTACAAAAAGGGCATCTCAAGAAAGTTTCTTAATTGCGTGATTAACTTTATTAATTCCAGATTCAATCCAGCATCAGGGTAGGTGGGCCACATTGCTGTTAAAGTTATCTGTGTTGACCTTTAACCATTTCAGCAATTGTGTGTTGGTGCATGGGTGTGTGTGGGTGGTTGAGCATTTCTGTAGAAATATGTTTGTTTGTGTGAGTGTGTGTGTGTGTGAGCATAAGTTTGTCACCTGGAAGTGTAAATTCTTAGTGTGGCGAGAATGGTAGAAGACCTGCAATCCACAGCACCTAAGAGGAACATAGAGCAGGTAGAACCGGCTGCAGAATGCAGCAGCATTCCCAGGCAACCAGACATAGAGCATCACCCCAGGTCAGCCATACGCCCAGCACAGAAGTAGGTTGCAGGCAACAACCCCCAGAATGCCACACACCAAGCTGTGCTTTGGATCCATCTTTTGTTTTGTTTGTTTTGTGATTATTTTCATTAACCCTCATTTCAACCATTGCTATTGGTCAGAGCTTTAAATGTTCAGTATCTAATGACACACTTTCATATTTGGACAAAAACAGTTAATTTAAAACAAACAAAAAAAACCTTGAAAAAGCCGATCACCTCTGTGAAGGACTCACCTCTCCAGGATGCACCCACCTCCATGACTGCCTGATACTGCCTCCAGACCCTGTGAACATTAAAATTAAGCATGTGTAGATGATGTCAAGTCAAGTCAAGTTTATTTATATAGCGCTTTTCAGCAACGAGGCACTCAAGGCGCTGTACATGAGGAAAAACATTACAATGATACAGAAAATCAAACAACAGAGGTAACTAAAAAAGTAAAGAGAATAGAATGATGGATAAGAAAATGAAAGGAAAATTGGACTGAAAACGTAACTAAAAATGTTTAGATGGCCTAGTCAAAGGCCACTCTAAACAAATAAGTTTTTAATGTTGATTTAAAGCAACTTAAGGTTTCGGCGCTTTTACAGTTTTCTGGGAGTTTATTCCAGATTAGTGGAGCATAAGAACTAAAAGCTGCTTCTCCATGTTTGGTTCTGGTTCTGGTTCTGCAGAGTAGATTTGAGCCAGAAGACCTGAGAGGTCTGGGTGGTTGATCCACTGACAACAAGTCTGTAATGTATTTTGGTGCTAAGCCATTTAGTAATTTATAGACTAACAGAAGTATTTTAAAGTCTATTCTCTGAGCTACTGGGAGCCAGTGTAGGGCCTTTAGAACCGGGCTGATGTGCTCCACTTTCTTAGTTCTAGTGAGGACGCGGGCAGCAGCGTTCTGGATCAACTGCAGCTGGCACACAACAAAAATACTAATAGCACAGATTAAGGCCGATTACAGCTGGGCTCTGATTGATAGAGTGCTTAAATCTTTCAACAGGAAGATATTTCAGTGTACCTCGTCAGAGCATTTAACATTGTGTATAGACGCACCGCAGGTATTCCTTTTTTTTAATTTTTTTTAAATTTTTTTTTACCGTCTCCTGTCCGGCAGAGTAGCTCAGAATTGTTGTCTGAGTGCCAAGAAATTGCCCAACAGATTTACTTTCACAAGCGGAGCATCACAGCTATTGCTTTAAGGCTCTGCTTGACATTTATAAAAGAAACTTTATTATAAACTTCTTTGGGAATATTTCAATTGTTACGGACACGGAGACTGAAATGAAAAGGAAAACAGAAGCTGGACAAAGAGAGAGATGGGGCAAAAGGGGAAAGAGGGGAAAAAGGAGGGAGAGTGGAGGAGAAAAAGAAGGATGAATAGAATAAAAGATAACCCCCAGCTTGCTGATACACAAAATAACACACGGTATTTATGAATGTAAAATGTACTTAGTGAGAAAGTGCAGCCCAATATAGATCATCTGTGTATCAAACACCCCTGTGTGGATGCGCTTTGTATACAAGGGTTTTTCTCCACAGAAAATATGCAATAGCGAGTGTGAGGACCCCGACCTGCCCCGGGGTCCCTGGGGGACACTGGAGATCCCGGGAAACAGACATCCAAAGGGCCCCCCCCAAAGCACAGGAACCCCAAGAGAACCCCCTGCCGGACTACCGCAAACCCCCCCAGAGAAGAGCAGTGGAGAGTCCCAGGGGAGCCACCCAGCAGCGACAGTGCAGAAGCCCCGGGAACCGCAGCGACGAGCCCACAGGCCCCCGCCGGGAGCCGTCCACCCCCAAAGCAGATCCAGCATGGACCCAGAGACCCAAGACCCCGGGGACACGCCACCCCCAAGACAGAGGCCCCACAGAGCCCAGGGGTCCAGCCCCGGCAGGCAGCCACCGGGAGTGAGCCAGCACACACCGAAGCATCCACCCCGGACCCCGAGAACCACAAGTACACCAGCGGGCAGAGACTCCCAACCCCGGGGCAGGCAGGGTGGCGGGGAGGAAATGGCCCCCCCATAATTTGGGGGGGGGGGGCCTAAGCTGATCCAGGAAAAGGGAGCAGTCCCAGCCCAAAACCTGTCACAAAAAAACAGGCACTCACAGTCACCCACTCCCACCCTTATCCACCACACATAAAATCACTCGCCCCAAACGTAAAGACAAACAACAATGAACGTCCAACACTCACTCACACTCCCCATGCATACTCTATACCCAAGGTCCGGGGCGCCGGCAGCCCCTAGGGGCAACCAGCCCACGGACCAAAGGAGGGGGCCCCTTTTCCCTCCCAGGGCAGAGACAGGCAGACAGGCCCCAGACCGGGTGGTCCCTGGGCCCCGGCCCCCCCCCCAGAACCCCAGTCCCCCCCACCAACCCCCAATCACCTCCAGAGAGGGGGCTATGAAAAAAGAGGGCCCACATGGCCCAAGCCAGCCCGCCAACCAGAGCCGCCCCAGGACGGAGCAGTCCCCGACCCCCAACGAGCTCCGATCCCCCCCCCATGAGTCTCCCACCCCCAGTGAACCCCAACATGAACCTCACCACAGGGCCACCCCGATGAGGTCCCACCCACCCAGCGCAAGCTCTACATACAGCCTCGCCCTGAGCACCCCGCCGCATCCTACTCCCCCACACAAGTGCGCCGCAACAGCAAGCAAGGGGGCCCCCGAACACCACCCCCCGCCCACTGGCGCAACAGGGGGACCCCGCCGAGCACCGCACCCACAACAGGACCCCCGACCCCGCAGCATGACGGGGAAGACTCACCCACCCAATCCCCGGGGTCAGTGTCCCCCACCACGCCCCCCAATGCCCCACTCAGCCACAAAAAAAAAAAAAAATTTCCTGCCACTGCAACTCCCCGGGGGAAAAAACCTATCCAGCTCAGCTCCACCATCGCCCCCAGCCGATCCAAACGCCGGCGATCCCTATCCCGAAGTGGATACAACCCCCCACCCCCACCGTCTGCAGCCCCTCCACGACACCCCCCCCCCCCCCCCCCCTCACACATGACAGCCAGCAGAGCAGCCCACCACCAAGCCCACCCAATCACCCCAGACAGCGCCAGCATTCCCAGCCCACGAGTCCACGAGAGGGATACATGCACTAGCCGGGTACCTGGGCCATGCAGGCCAACTGCTCCAAGCCAAGCACAGCCCACCAGCCGCCCCGGTGCAGTCACAAGACGCGCTCCGCAGGTATTCCAAACTTCACTGTGTTGCACCTGTGCTCTGCCCATGTAAATAACGCTGTGTCGCAAGAATCTGGCAGAAAAACTAGAGACAGAGGCATACAGTAGTGTGCAACATTCAGCTTTGCATACCTCCTTAACTGCCAAAGGATGAAGTTTGAGTTTTTTTGTCATGTCTGTGTACTTTTTGATACAAAGACTCCACCCAATTGGTAAAAACAAGCCTAACCTACCTCGACAACTGCATTTTGCACACCAGAGACATCAGTGTTGAAGACAGTCAACACATCACTAAAGCTGAGAAAAGTAGCACTGAGAAAAGTAGCAGTATTGTTGGAAAGTCACCTTTCACACATGCTTTTCCAGTGAGACGGGATCGAGCCGAGTGACTTTCTCTCCGATAATTCAGCTGACATAAGAAGCAATTACTTTTCTCCTGTTGTCATCGACGCTCTGCTGAGGTACTACATGGGGATCATCCCACTGTGGAGCGGTTTGTTGCTTGGAGATATGAGACGACAGAAGAAACTGGTAAAACCAGAGGAACCACCTACCACGGGGAGCTATGGTTTGGTTGAAATGGTCCATCCTGGTAGAGCACATTATGCAGCATAATCTCTTAATGTACATTCTGGACAAAACCTTCACAGTTTCAAGCAGACCTGTTGATCATCAGGGACAGCTCTGCTGGTCAGTCAAAGTTAAAGTACAAGTACTTCCTAAAGAAAGACTTCACATGGCACTACAGAGAACATGAGAAGAGTGGACAATGATCAGCAGAATAAAGTCACCAAGCTAAATTTGGTCAAATAATTTAGCAAATGATGCATGAATAGAAGGAACAAATTAAAAGACCTGATTAGCATGTGATGACATCACTGTCATATTTTCAACATTTTTATAGTTGTCTTGTTTATACCGAAGGCTCTTATTCAAAAATTTAACTTTATATGACGGCTTTTTAAATGTATTAAAAAATATATAACAGTTAAATGAATATAACAAAACTAGTGAAAAACAACAGTTTATCTACAGAAGTGACAAATTTCTTTTTGGCCTTTTAGTCACTTTATCTGTACAAAAAATGTTTGCTACATGTCCAGGGGACTCGTGTCCTAGGAGTGCGCAGCTTTCATGCTTAAAGTTTGTGGTAGGCAGAAATTCTGAAACTTGCGGCGCACAAAAATTCAGATGTGGTAACTGTGCGTAGACACGTCACCGCACATGTAGCCGTCATACATCCCAAATTTGCGGTGCATTTCAGGTAGCTGCACGTGGCGCTTGGACCGCCCCTAAATACAGATGCATAGTATAAATAGCCGGAAGTCACCCGTCACGTGTTCAAATTACCACGGCAACGGTGCTGTGACAGTCAAAGAACCGGTTCCTCTCGGCGGAAAACGTTAAGAGAGACTGTGTCTACACACCATGAGGGATGTTTGTGGTGAATTACAGCAAACCAACAACTACTTAAATGACATCAGCGACTCAAACGGTTGTCGGTTCAAACCCATTTCGTTCTATAATGTGTGTATCTAAACCAAACGCCGCCATCTAGCTGCTACATTGAGCTCAATCATAGCTTAATGATCATCATAAAAAAATAAAAAATTACCCAGAAGCCGCCATCGCACACGGAGGTTTGTTCCCAACAGAGCTAATATTATTAGATTAATTATAGTTATTTTGATAGTAGAAAGGAATCATGAGTTGGTGCCATCGTGCCATTGCATTGCGCATCACAAATAGGTTGCACATATATTGCATTAAATTTCTATTCATAAAAGCATTTTCACTTATAGAGCTGGGCCCTTATACCAGTATGAGTCCAGTCCAAAGCTCTGATTACATTCAGAAATCAGCTCCTCGCTGCAAATGAGAGCCACAGTTTAGGGGAACTTTCTATATCAGAGCCACATGCGGATGAGGCTGACCCATATGGCCGGCATGGCCCGGTTCAGGGATGACTGTTAAATGCCCGACCTGTCAGCCTGCTCCCTCTGAAAAGCTCCGGTTAAAAGGACCGCGAGGTAGTGAGAACTGGAACTGGAACCGGCGACGCACGGTTCCTCTTGGTTTCCCTATGAGGCCATCTCCGTTGCACAATAACATGCAACTTTACGCGGCTATCTATGGACATGTGTGATTGTCTCCAGCTTGTCCACCTTAGGAATCATCACACCTGACCTGACCTGGTTTGATGCTCCATAAATTAAATAAACTGAATGGAGTCTTATTTCAGTGGCTTTAGGTGAGTTTTAGTTCTCTGTAGTTTATCATTGTCGACTGAAAAAGTTTGCGTGGATTTACGTAACGTCGATTTTTGTACATCTCGACAAAACCTTCACAAGCAGACCTGCTGATGATCATCAGGGACATCTCTACTAGTCAGTCAATGTCAAAGTACTTCAATCCTCAATCCTTCAATCCTACTTCAATTTTGTGCGTAAAACATTACGCCACAAGGTTTTGTGCTTTAGGACGTTTTGTACATGAGGCCCCTGGTGAACAACAACCACTGGAAGTTGCTGGTTTGTGATTTTTCCTGCTAAGAAATTATTAGATTATTTTGTATTTTATGGTTTGTATCTTAGAGCAGGCCATATTAAAATCAGTTCAAATAAAATAGTTGACATTATGGTACCTTTTTTTTGTTCTGTTCTAGTAATACAGAAGCCAGCACAGTATTCCTCGTGGAACCAGCAAAGTCCCATCAGGACACAGAAGGTGCTGCTAAAAGAATATAGTCATTCAAGATTTAAGCAGTTTTTCTGAAGTAGTGTAGAAATACAAGTAAAGGTTGCAAAGTAATCACATTACTTCTATTCAGGTTTACAAACACTGAGGTGGATGTCATTTCTAAAAGCTGGTAGTTGAATAAGAAGAGGGCATCAGTTATGCTATTAATGGAGTTACTAATTACAACTGATCAAAACCTTTAATGCTTTATGCAGGGGATCCTTGAAGATGGCGGGGTTGTCATGGGGAAAACAGTCAGGGTGGGTTTTAAATGTGCCACCCTGATCAACAGGATGGAGGCAGCTGTGGAGTCATGTTGTCAAAGTAAGATGAAGAGTTACAGTTTAATCATGTCATGCATTTATTTATGTTGTTACAGTGCAAAGCTGTTGGAATAAAATCATGAATTTTGATTACAACATTTCAGAAAATGCATTCAAATCAGATAGAAAGGAGTGCGGCTCATCTGTGCAATCTAGTAGAATTATTTGGCATTGGTTTTGTGTCACTGGGTCAGGTCACCTGAAAGCTATTCATTTATTTTTCTCACGATGTTTTGGTTCGGATGTGTACTTACGGTCCCTAAGCGAACCACCTTGTGTGGGAGAAGGGAGTAGGCAGAGAGCAGCTGCCCGTAATCGGGCTGCCTTCATCGGATTAAACAGGAGGACGCCGCTGAATCTGCGGAATATCCAGTATCCAACCTAAAACTAATTTCACCGCGATAAACAAGGCATGAACTGGACTCTGTTTCGGGCAGAGGAGACATGGGCTCACCGGGTCTCTGGGGGTCTCCATGGAGCCGGAGCCGGAGCCGGAGCCGGAACCGGACCCGCACAGGAGGCCCCTCTCTGGACCTCCTCAAGCTGCATGAACGCAGTTTAAAACCAGCTGCAGACGCAACAGGCGCCGAGGCTGAATACTGGACGCCCATTGGCTGCTTGCTCCGCTTCGTGGGTGGAGTTCAGATGAGAAGGCGACGCTTCCACCGCCCCCTGCTGGACGGAGGCTGAAGCTCAACAACAAAACTCAGGTCCATTCAGTTTGATCTTTCTGTTAAAAACAAATATCCTCTGGCACAAATATAGTCACTGAGGCTGGAGGATGTCCATTCACATGTTTCATTTAAATATATAATATAAATATTTAATAAACATTCTGGCTATGCAAAACGTAGTTCAACAATTAATGACATTCTTATAATTAATAGCACACCATTACTTCAGATAGAAAAAATGATTTAATCAGCTTATTTTTTCAGTAATTCACAGAGATTTATCAGGATTTACTGAGCTGCTGCTAATTGACAGGAAATCTTTTCATGGCATCTGTTACGCTGTCTGAAATGGCGTTATGATGAATTCTGCAGGGTCCTGCTCATACTTTTCTCATCCAGTCACCCAATTGGTAAAGTAGAACTGAAGGCCACAATAATTCATCATAGATCATGTGCTGCAGCCGCAGACACTTTTTATGAACTACATATATTCTGCAGCCCTCAGTAAACCAAACAGGCAACGACCAACATGCATTTGTGAAAATTGTCCGTTTTTTTGTTCATTTTTTCGACAGTAGGTAGACAGGAAAGAGGGCAAAGAGAGGGCAGACACTCGGCAAAGGTCGCTGGGTCCGGGACTCGAACCCGGAACAGCCGCACCGAGGACTGTACTCTCTGTTAATGGTCGCGCGCTTAATCCCAATATAACCAGCGCCTCGCAAAGTTGTCAGTAGTACTTTTCTCTACCACCAGAGGACACTCACACCTCAGCTAGCCTACAGAAAATTGATCCATAACTGGCACAAACTCAACGTTACCCATGTTAACTGTTATTTCTATTTGGTGGTTTTAATCTGATTAAGTGAAGGAACTTATCACCAACTTGCATTTTCCTTAATAATAACAAAAATAAATTGCATTAGGGGAGTGGTAGCCTAGTGGTTAGAGAGCAGGACCTTTGCGTCCCAGAGAAGCCACATGTACCCTGGTGTGAATCCCACAGCCTGCCACCTCTGGGTCCCTGAGCAAGACCCTTAGCCTCTGGATGCTCCCTGGGCGCTGCACAATGGCAGCCTACTGTTCCCCTAAGGGATACATTTTCTCCTTTATGAGATCAGCAAAGTCAAAATTATTATTAACAATTGCAGTAAAATTAAAAAGGATGCAGTGACATCTGGCGGCAAATTGAAGATTGCAAACTGAAAATTCCTCTCACTCATGATGGGAAAAAACAATGTGTCAAATCAACAAAAATCCTTTTAATAAAGTATTTGGAAAAAAACATGAAATGGATTTTCTGGTGATTACTGGAGAAATAATTCTGTATATTATTTTTATACAACTTTATAAAAATGTAGAGACAAAGTGAAAGAAAAACCAAACCAGTCTTACAGCAAAAAATCAAAGTTTATTTTTCTGCATCTTTAAAAGCAAATTAAAGAACAAGTTTGAATCACTGAATCAAATCAGTTTAGGAAACAGGAATCAGTTGAGCTGCTGATGTGGTCTCACCGCTTCACTCTCTGCTGTTGGTTCGATTCTTCAAAGTAAAATAAAGAGAATCCAACAAACAGATTCGGGCCTCAAACAAGTCAGCAGGACAGAAGCATCGCCCCCTAGTGGTCAAAGCAACAATATAAAAAACCCACCCATTTAAGACCAAACTGTTGCTTGAATAAATTAGCCGCATTATTTTACAGAAAGCAGCGCTTCAGCATCTTCACAAACCGACAGAGCTTCAGAGTCACGACTCGGTGGACCTTCTGATTTCAGACCAGCTGCTTGGAGAGAAGTTAATTAAATAATTGAGTAAACTCATTTCCAAGCAGAGGACAGAAAAAACGTTCAGCAGGTTTAAACCTGGACCATTACAGTGAAAAACAGGAGCCTGGCCAGATGAAATGCATCAGGAAATTTAAGGATACGCGATGAACCTGAACGCATCACCAGACGAGTCAGACTAGAGGTTTAATACTTTTCAACTGCAGATCTTTGCTTCTGCATCAGGCTGCAGCTTTCAAGGACTTACGTTCAGGAGAATCATCAGAATTCACTTGATTCCTTCAAACCTACATCTTTACAGCTCAACCTGTCTGATTATTAAGGTGTTTGGTGAAATCTATGTGAAAGAGACAGCTGAAAGCTTCTGTTGACATACAAAACTAAAAACGATTGTTGGTCATTTGAGAAAATGGAGAACAAATCGACCCAAATGTCCTCCGTGTTTATGGTGATTTTTCAGTTTTATATGAATTTAAAACTAGAGTATAGCAGGCTGAAGATGATCAGGAGGCTAGCCTGTAAACATTCCCAGTGGAGATGTGATTCCTGGAAAACTGTTTTCCTAAACAGACATGAGTGAAGATCTGAACGAAGGCTGCAGAAGGAGGAGAACACAAACTCAAAATCTCAAAAAGAAAACTGCTTCTGTTATGGTCCAGAACGGAGTGGAGCTGAGACCAACCAACCAACCAACCAACCAACCAACCAACCAACCAACCAGTGTTTTACCAGCTGCTTCCTGTCCAAAACAAACGGTTTACAGAGTCCAGATCAGATCAGCTGCTTCTCAGAAACCACATCTTAAAAGTAAAAAACATCTGACATAAGCCCAAACCCAGAGAGGTAATCAACAAGAAGACAATCAGTGCCGTCCCCCAAAGAGAACTTCAGCAGTTTCTCACTAAGGCTTCAACATAAAAAAAACTTTCCTCTCGTTAGAAAAATCTGAAAACCTTTTGAATGAAAAGCAGTCAAGTCGTGTGTGTGTGTGTGTGTGTGTGTGTGTGTGTGTGTGTGTGTGTGCGTGTGTGTGTGTGTGTGTGCGTGTGTGTGTGTTTGTTCGACAGTTTCTAAGCTGAAAGTGGAGCCAGCAAAGGCTCTGCTTGGCACCGGTTAAAGTTCCTCAGCAGACAGAGCGCGCTCAGACGGAGCTCTCAGTCCTCCTCCTCTTCCTCCTGGGATGATGGACAGATGAAGGGTCGTCTCCGGCGCCCGTCACTCGTCTGAGCCGGCCGAGCGTTTCTGGTTCCGTTTGCGAGGAGATCTTCTTGGAGAAGCTTTGTCTGGAGAACATAAGGAGAATTAAGGCCTTTTCTTCAATAAATGAATGAATAAATGGATGAATAAATGAATGGATGGATGAATAAATGAATGAATGAATAAATGAATGAATGAATAAATGAATGAATGAATAAATGAATGAATGAATAAATGAATGGATGGATAGCTGTGATAGAAGCTGTATGCGGCAGCATTTCTCCTTCTTTAACTGTTAGTTGATGCTTAATAATAAATATTGGAACTAAATATTTTCTCCAACTAACAGAAGGTTTAAAAAGTAATCGGACCTCCTCTCCTAGCAGCTTTAAGGCAAACACTGGGAAGCATGTAGAGAAACGGATCTACAGAACCTCAGGATGTAGAATAATCTGACCTACTTTCTAAATATTTTAAATCTTTTGGGAATCTGAACATTGTTGTATAAGAGCTTCTTCAAACCTCGGCTGAGCGGTCCAGCCCGGGATGATGGGACCACATCCAACCGCTTCCTGGTTCTGCCTCAGAGGCAGGATGTTCTCTACGGTCTGCGTACTGATCAACATTATTCTGACCTCACTGGTCAGAAACACAGATGCTGCTGGTGCCGTCGCTGATTGTACTGAAACTGGTCCGTAATCACTGGTCTCTGTACCATGAAGAACACGCCTGTGGCTTAAATTCAGGGTTCATTTGGTTCTTCTGAAGGAGGTCTGGAACGACCCATTTTACTCGGGTTCAGACCATAACCAGCATGTAGAACATCTGCTGCCTTCATCACCGACTGAAACACCGGCCCTTTAAATGAATCAATCAGACAGAACCAGCAGCTTGCATGTCATGGCTGCTGGTTCTGTTGGTGTTCTATTACTCTACTACAGAAGATCTGGTTAGTTAGTCCAGTTAAAACCTTCTGATCCAACTCTTCATCTCGTCCTTTCTCCTTCCAGTGATCCAGACTTTCATGTAATCCTAAAACCTCCAACCAGAAACCATGGTTCTGGTTCCCTGATGGCTCGGCCTGCAGTAGATGATTAACTGAAGATGGTGACTTTCTGATTCTGTTGGAGAAATCCTTTTCATTGGTTCTGAAACCTCAGATTTGGAAGAATGAACTAAAAACTGCTGAAATCCTCAGAAGAGAAACTCAAATGGACCTTCAGGAAACCAGGAGAGAAACCGATCCAGAGCCGTTACACAGAGGTCTGGATCACCAGAAGGAACTTCTGCATCTTACTGAAGAAGCTGCTGATGAGCAGAACATGGACCTCTGAGTTTCCACATTAATGATCAAACAGTTAAAGTTCTTGTTCCTGATATTTAGCTGCGATAAGAACATTTACAGAGAGGTTCTGAAACATCAGGTTACTGCATGCAGGGTGGAGCTGTGAGGTCCAGACAGACAAACATGCAGCGGTCTCACCTCTGCGACTCTGCACTGAAGACGCAGGAAAGACACGAAGCAAGGAAACAGAGACAGAAGAAGGTGAGTGACCCTCAAGTTCTGAAGGTTAGAGGTCCTTGTGAGGAGAACAGAACCATACAAGGCTTTGGACTGATTAATTAAAGAAGCTTCAACTGTGTTCCTGTTCAGGCACAACAATATGACCAGAGAACAGGCTGTCAGAAACCACAGACACATAAGGGTTAGGGGTAGGACCTGCAGCTCGGATCAGCGGAACCAGAATCTGCAGCGTGTGTGCGGCTGGGAGGAGTACGTACTGATCTGGTTGAGCGTTTCCTGAGGGATCCAGCTCAGATCCACGTCGTTGTGGCTCGACGTTCCTGTTTCCACCTTGGGAGCCGGGCGCCGCCTCTGCAGACAGAGACGGAGAGGTTTTACTTCACTGCTGAGATCTCCTCAGGGTTCCCACAAGTCCCAACATCTCACAGTGTGATGAATGAATGAAACAGGAGCTGATGTTTTCACCTCTTCATCACATGAAATAAGACACGCTTCATGACCTTTAACCCAGGAAGACTCAAACAGAGGAGCAACACAACCCCGTCATGGCAGCCCAGTCACAGCTAATCATGCACTGGTCTGATGAAGACACCAGTTTCTAGCAGCTGGAGCTCCTTCGCTCCCTCCTGGTAACTTCCAGCTCTGGCTGCAAAACAACTGAATGGTTTTCCCAACCTTTCTGGACTCCAGCAGCTGGTGAAGTCCAACGACGACGAGCAGCCCGAGGCCGGAGAGGAAGACGTACAGGAAGATGCTGGGAACAGCAGAAGGAAACCAGAAATGAGATGATCTAATGCAGCAGGTTAACGGATCCACACTTAGAATCTAGATAAGACCTACGTTTCTCCGTCGAGTCCATCTTCTCTCTCAGTGATGGTGACGGTCTGGTTGAAGACGGCGTCCTGGAAAACGTTTCCCTGCAGGCGGAGGAGAAGGTCGCAGGTTAGAGGAGAGAAAGACGGAGGAACATCGATGGAAGCAGCAGGTTAAAGATCTTCCATCCAAACGTTCCCTCAGATCCTGCTCTGATCCTTACGCTGTTGTCCTTGTAGTTCAGGTTGATGACGAGTCCGAACGGCCGGCCTCCCATCGGTTCTGCTGGGACGAACGAGTACTCAAAGGTCGCCTGTCTGCCGGGAGGAACCAAGGTGCCGAGCTGGAGGGCTGTGAAGTTCTGGATGTAGAACTGGTAATCCTGACACAGACCAACAGAACCATGTTAGACCAGAAAGTTCTGCTCTCCGCTGAGCGCTTTGGGATTTTTGTACCTGTGGGTAACGGAACGAAGCATCCAGAGACTCCACAACGAAGTTCTCCGGTCCTTTGTTGGTGAAGCCCAGCAAGAACTTGACGATGTTGTTGGCTGGGAAGTCTGGGGAAAAGAAACCCGGGTTAAAACCAGAGCGGCGCTGAAGAACTGGAGAGAGGAAACGACGAGGAGGAACAATCACCTTCTCCTTTAACGAACAGGATGGTGGTGTCAGCGCTGGGAGAAGCCTTCACCTCCCCGACCAACGCCTCTTCCTCTTCATCTTTTTCTTCCGTCTGAACATAAAACAGGAAATAAAGTCAGAATCAAAAAGTAAAATAAAAACTATTCTTAATAATAAAAATCCACATCTGGGACATTTTAACACGGTTCTCCATCTTTAAAAAGACCAAACAGGAAGAACAAATTTAGTCTGGTTCTGGTAGATCCAGTCAACTCTCTATAAGACACAGAAACTGGGTCAGGACACCAAGAAAGATCTTCTGTTGATCCTGAACCCCATCCAGATCCTTCAGCTCCTCACCAGTTCTGTGTTCTCATCATCTTCTACTTCTGCCTCGTCATCCTCATCTTCAGCCGTCACATCGTCAACAACATCTTCATCTGCAGCCTCGGCCTCCTCATCCTCGGTCAGATCCTGGGCGCTCGCTCCCGGTCCTGATTAACACAAAGACAGCTGCTATTAAACCTACAGGAAACGAGGACTTCCTGGGTTTTTATCTCCTCTGACGTTCAACACACTGTTAATGAGATGGAAGCTGTCAGCATGTCAACGTCTTCACACCTCCAGCTTAACATCAAACAGGAAACGAACTCTGACCCTCCTCACCAGGGGACCTCAGGTGAAGCCAACGTATTTAACTTAAACTACGTGCAGAAGCAGAGTTAGGAAGCAGTCCATGTTGACTGGAGGTAGCAGGAGATCAAGCTGTAAAACCAACAACAGGTTTGGATTATTTGACCCGGAGATCAACAGAGACGTGAGCTTCAGTGAGGACTCAACCGATGCTGCTGCCACAGACACCCCCACCTCCTCCAGGAACACTGACCACCAGGGATCTACAATATATCAGAAATATCTGCACCAACCTCAGCAGATGCTCACAGCCGACACAGATGGTGCCCAAGAAGCCAGGGGTCACTGGTAGAGTTGGAAGCATCATAACGACCAATGAGAAAGAGAGGAGTAAAGCTTGACCTAATGAAGTGACAGGACTGCACGTCCTCCTCAGAAACATCACATCCAGGTTCTGATGGGGACAAAGACTCCTGGACGTCATGATGTTTCTTCAACCAAACCTCCTGAAGCCTTCAGGCTCCTGGGACCTTCTGAGGAGCCTTCACTCTACACAGCAGAGCTCTCAGCTCTGTTATGAGGCTCAGATAAGGAGAAACTCATGTTCTCTGACTTAGAACTGAAAGAACACAAACGGGCCTGATAGAGATTCTGTTTTGAAGGACACAGACAGACTGAAGGTTCTGGGCAGAGTGTCATTCATTATGACCAAACTGAGACATGGACTCCAAGGAGACGGTGTTGGGTAACACAAAGACTGGGAAACACGGGGTTAAATAGTGTGTTCACCGATAAACACACACTCACATGTTCTGATCCGTCAGGGATGGGATACAGCAGGTCCAACCAAGCACTCCTCAAACAGGACTACAGTCTACGTCTCTGAAAGTATCTGCAGCTGAGAGGAGACATGAGGAAAGAGCTGCGTCCCTTTGATACAAACCTGGTCCAATCAGAACAGTGTGATCCAATTCAAATCGGAGATTCTTCCCATCCAATGTTGTTGTTTAACACATCAAAACAACCATCAATAATAACCAGAACATCACATGAACTCTCACATGTGACACTAAACTGAAACCAGACAGTTTCTGGTGCTTTTCTGCTCCATAAGAAGCATTTTCCTCAGAGTCGTTACAGATCCCAGATTATTCATTACTGACATTAATTTAAGCTTTAGGAACTCATTCAGGGACAATAAGGATCCATCTGTCATGGGACCTTTCTGTAACGAGCAACTGTCTATTCGGCCAGTTGCTCGTTCATATTATCTACTGCTGACAGGTCCAAACTGGGATCAAAACCAGTCAACCACAGCATGAGGCAGGTTTGGATTAACCCAGAACCTGGCAGAACCTGGCAGAACCTGGCAGAACCTTCAGGTTATGGCTAAACTAACTAAAACAGTACGGTTCTGTTTGATCATGTTTTCCAGTACCTATCAACTAAAAATCTACTTATTTCATACGGGAGCTCATGCTTTTATTAACCACAGGAAAATATTTTATGATTTTAACATGTATTTTATTCACATGAAATCCCACTAAATGAAATTTGACAAGAAAAGTTTTCTGCTAACATCCATCAGTGTTTGAATGAAGCATTAATTAGAAATGTGGGAAATCGCTGTCCTAAACTCAGCGTCTCCCCGGATGTGATCTTCAACACTCAGCTGTAGTTGGACGCTTAGACTAAATGATCACTTCCTGAGCTGTGAATCTCCAGGACATAGAGAACCCTCCATAATCAAATCACTACATCCTGAGGTTGTTCTAAAAACGAGCTGATCAGGTCCAACTGGCCCGAGTTAAGCTCATTTATCGCTGTTCGCTGGTTTCTTATATCGACTCTAACTAATTTAGTATGAAAGGAGTGTCTGGAGGAACTGTCCAGTGTTAGCTAACAGCTAACAGTAAGGACACGTCAGTCTAAGCAGGAGCAGAAACTGCTTTCATTTCAGCTGAAATAAATACATTTAATGTAAAATAATTAACATTCAATGACCAATGGAGGCTAAAAAGATCATACCAAACTGCTTTTTTTTAAATATGTACGCCTTTTATATTTTAAAAGCCAGGGTTAATTGCCGTTTCAACCTGCGTACGGCCTACCTGTCAGCAGACAGTTAGCTCCGCTGCTAACACCTGCATGCTGGGGCGATTTCTTCCTAAAACTCTAAGCAGACACTCACCTTTGATGAGAATAGTCACCGGGAAGGCTAACAGCAGTAGCAGCAACAGCTTAGGCAGAAATTTCATCATTTTCAAGTCGGAATCAGTGCGATCTCATTCAGTGTCGGTCCGGTTGCAGCGCCTCGGTACGTACGTGGCTTCTTCTGCTGTGGAAATAGAGGAGACTGAGCGGATTGGTGACCCGGTGATGCCCCCTACTGTCCAGCCCCCTTTATTACAACATGACTGCAGCGAGCGGCCAAAACTTAAATGAATATGTAAATAAATAAGTTCTGCGCAGTATCTCAGGTGCTTGTATGACTGCCCTCTTATGGACAGAGATCTCAGAGGTTGTTTCTGGAATCTGCTGTAGCCACTCCCCCAGTTTAAGGTTTACAGACCAAACCAACACTACTTTGTGTCATTTGCCATTTATGAATCTGGGTGAAGCTCATCTAATTTATATCCCAACGCCACGTTTTCTGATCAAAATGTCAATCTTATACCTTTTATCAGTAAGAAGTGGAGATCATGGAGTCTTGGGCTGGAGAGTTTTAAACCAAAAAGCCAGAAAGTATACACCTCTGAAGAAGATCACTGTTAATTTTTTATTTGATTTTATTTCTCTCACATGGAACAGTTATTATAAAAACTGGAACAGAGTGATTGATCAGTCCAAATAAAATTTAAATAAATTGACTATAATCTGGGTTAACATACAGACTATTGATGACAAACTAATAACACAGAGAAGGCATAAGAAGCCCAAAAATCCTCAAGGCAGAAACAAGAAAAACCTTCAAGTGCCTCTTCCAAAAGAACACAGATATATTCAGCAAATCATATCCAAACGCTGCTATTTTCCAGAAAATCACACATTATAAATGCTCTACAGCTAGAGTGATGCTTTAATTCAGGACATGATTGGATGCATTCATCACAGCAAGACAACGAATCCCTACAAATACGACTTGTGGGCGACAAATTAAAATATTTATGTCTAAAATTAGGAGTGAAAAATTGTGAGATGTACAGAAACGCTTGATGTTCTCACACAGTCTGGGCAGCTTTCAGTCCGAACAAACACACTGGAACATTAAAATATCTGCACATTAAAATGTTTGTGAATCACAGAGGTTAGTGTGGCTGTTTGTGACTGAAACCGAGACTTTTTCCATCTCTGTAGAAACTTTCAACAAAGAAATGACCCAAAACATAAATGATTAAACTACCTCAGAATAAACCTGCTTCACTCATTCATCTGTTCAAATCAACTCAAAGAATTAAATAAATCAAAAAAGAACGACTGGAATTTTTAAAATCTTTTTGTTTCACAGCTGACAGTGAAAACCTCTGCAGTGAAATTCTCTTGGTTTTAAATGCTAAAAATTCAAACAGTTTTTTCTGTTTCTGCTCCATAATCTCTCATGTCTGTGGTTAAACTCTGTTTACTGTTTTGTGGGTGAAGTTGAAAAACTAAAAAAAAAATCTCCAAATGAACAGAAACTCTCAGCTTTACCCTAGAAACTCCATACATGAACTCCATGAAGGTCATCAGGACCCGAGTTTTATTGGTTGTGACTTCATCTAACACTGATCCACCTGAAATGCTTCATTATGGCTCATTTTATTCCTCACTATCAAATAACCAAAATATTGCATATTCAGGTTGCCTGTATGTCATTAAGAGAAACAAAGCCTCACGGATTCTGTTGAACCTGTAATAAAACAAGTCTTCAGACAATTTCTGAACCAAACAGAGGAAAATGCAGCATCTGGATGCCTGTTTTCCTCTGTAGGAAGTAGTCGGATCATTGTTGGTTGATCCCCCATGTTTTGTTAATAGGGACTCAAACTAAACCATGATGCAAGTCTTAACTACACTGTAAAACTACCCAGGCTTTAATTAAGAACCAGTTTAACTACAACAAACATGATCTGAAGACAGTGATGACGAATAATTGTTACAGCGCCCTCAGCTTTTATCGGCTCCCATTTCAAAGATGTAGAAAAACTCTTCAAATAAAT
The DNA here is from genome assembly GCA_036173005.1 of Crenichthys baileyi. Taxonomy (NCBI): domain Eukaryota; kingdom Metazoa; phylum Chordata; class Actinopteri; order Cyprinodontiformes; family Goodeidae; genus Crenichthys; species Crenichthys baileyi. The sequence continues at coordinate 53,830 of JAHHUM010001634.1, read as the reverse complement.
CCATCTTCACTGCAGCAGCGTGACCTCACTGACATATTCAGAAATATCCAACCTTTAATGCATTAAAATTTACTCAAAGGGGCAAGAATCTCATATGAAAAAGTAATTGTTTTTAACTAAATCATTTGTGGCACAATTATTGGCACCACTGCTGTAATTGTTGGCACCCCTGCTGTCAACACCTTGTTTTTGATAGCATGTTCTCTTCTCCTCTATCATCTCTAATCTACCCAGATGGTCCAGAGTTCTTGGGTTTTATCCACAGGTTTTATTTTTTAGGAGCAGCTTAAGGCAAGAAGATATGACCTTGTAGTCGTTCCATGAAGATCAACAAACATCTGCCTTCCTTTAATAGCATACTCTCTTGTCTTTCCCATTTTGAAGACTGACTAAGAGAAACAGGCCTTTTTGTGACATATTTATGTTACTTCAATAAAAGATGAATTTATTTGAAGACATCTTTATGACAGGTGCCAATAATAAAATAAAATTATATATTAATGAAACAAAAATGTATTAACATTAAGTTGCAAAATGATTTAAATTTGAGCCTTTCTGACTTAGTTGAGCTTAAAATCTTTATATAAAACTCAGTGTGAAACGTGTTCATTTAAGTGAGAACATGAGCTTCTATGCAACGCTGTATCTTTGGGTTATTTTAAAATATTATTCATAAAATTTGTAAAAAATAAGCCAATAAAAATGCTAACTTTTAAATGAACTACTATTAATTATTTGTATTATTTAAATTAGTTGTGAACTGAGAGTAATTGTGATGAAATAATCTAATGTTGGTGAGAATCGTTCAGATAAATGTCCTCTGATGACAGCAGCTTCAGTGGATCCAACCAGGACGTGAACCTTTGTTCAGAACCAGTTTGGATCATAATGAAAAAGTTCTGGTTAATTTCTCTCTGTGAGAAAACATTGTAAAACAAAGAAAAGCATCAGAATTAGTTCTGTGTGTATTTGTGTGAACAGGATGGTCTGTCTGCAGCAGTGAAAAACACAACAAAAAACAGACATAAAATTAAAAATATCTCAGAACTTTTACCTGAAACCTGGACTGTTCGAGCTTCCTCAGTTTGAGCTCTTTTTACCCTCTAACGACCTTTCTTTCATTTTTCTTCTCTAGCTGTAAAATCGAATCAGATTAGAGCCTCATCTTAGATTAGAGCCAGAATTAGAGCCTCATCTTCTCAGACAGACTCATTTTAAATTAACCACATCCTGACCTTCTTAAATGAACCTGGCCAGAAAATGAAAGAACCTCCTTCGTGTGGCTTTGATGACTTAATGTGACTCTGGGTTTCTAACCCACAGCATTAGCTGAGAACATGTGGACGTCATTTATTCAGGTGTTGGAAAAGAAAAGTCCTGAAATGTAAAGAACTTCACCATCTGCTTTAAAAACACCGAGAGCGCATTTTTGCTGAAAGTTTCCACCCCTGCAGGACATCTCCTCCTCCTCCTCCTCCTCCTCCTCCCTCTTCAGTTGCAACACTCCACGTAGTTTGCAGGCAGCATGCCGGACTTGCCGGTTCTCTGCACGGTGCCGTACATCCAGCCTTCATCGATGGGCTGGGCGTTGATGATGACGTCTCCGTCCCTGAAGGAAACCTCGTCGTGGTCCTGAGCCGCGTAGTCGTACAGCGCTCGGTAAACACGCTGAGATCAACACAGACCAGCAGAAATAAAAACAGAGCCGTTTTCACAGTTCGTCGCTGAGCAACCACTAACTTCACTGTGTTTTACTGGGATTTCAGGTGATTAGTGCACAATTGTGACATGGAGGGAAAATGATACCAGGATTCCAAAATGTTTCATAATAAAACTGAAAAGTTTGGTCTGCATTTGCATTCAGTCCCCCTGATTCCATAGCTTCTAGAACCACCTTTGTCTGCAGAGCTGCTGCACTGCGAGGGGTGGTGTCATTAGGGTTGGTGTAGATGTTAGAGGTGGACTACAAAATTCTATTTTTATTTCTTATGGCGTTCTTTTAACATCTTTCTTCTTACCAGTCTTCCAGAACGGCCAGATTTATAGATTAAATGACTACATTTCCTGTCAACAAACTCTCCCACCTGAGCTGCAGATCGCTGCAGCTGCCCCAGAGCTACCATGGTTCTCTTGGCTGCTTCTCTGATTAATGCTCACCTCGTCCAGCCTGTCAGTTTAGGTGGATGTCCATGTCTTGGTAGGTCTGAAGGGGGCCCATCCTCTCTCCATGTTCAGATGATGGGTTGAACAGAACTCTGGGAGATGTTCAGAGCTTGGGATATTGTTTTAGAACCTAACCCTGCTTTAAGCTGAACCAGAACCTTCCCCCTGACCTGTCTGCTGTGTCCCTTGGTTGCTGGTTGTTCTCTAATGTTCTCTAGCAAACCTCTGAGGCCAGAAACAGAACATCTGCATTTATTCTGAGATTAAATTGGACACAGCTGGACTCTGTCTACAGATTAGGTGCCAGCTAAAGGCAGCTGGCAGCTCTGGATTTTATTTAGAGGTTTTAGAGTAAAGGGTTGCTTCCCTTTTTAGATTTTTATTTGTAAACCATGTTGAAATAAATCTCCATCCACCTCACAATTGTGCTCTACTTTGTGTTGGTCTGTAATTTGTTTTTAATTAATGTATTAAAAGCAAAATAATTCAAGGGGTGTGAATACTTTTGTCAGACGCTGTATCTGTTTCTCTATTAGAAACTATTAGTGCGATCAATGCTGTTCAGGAGCGTACCGATGTGGCAGATTGGGGCGGTGATGTGACGGATCTGACGGACGACATGCTGGTCTGATGCATGTAGCCGTGGTACTGCTGATGCTGCTGCATCTGGAGGCCCTGATGATGATGGTGGTACGCTCCAGGCAGGACGGGAGCTGAGAGACAAGCACAGAAACACACAAGGGAAGTCAGCAGTCTGCAGCCGTGTATTCCTGTCCTCTGACTAAATCCGGGGATCGGCGTGAGGTAAACTCAGTGAGCTGCATGCACAAACCTGCAAGAAGGAGGTGAGTTAGTCTGAGGAGAACACACAGCTTATATGTCAGAAATCAGGTTCACGCTGCTGGGAGTCAGAAACAAGAGATACCAGGAGTGCTGGTGCCGCTGCAGTCCCAAAGGTCAGAGGTCAGAGAGCTGGCAGACTGCTGGGAGTGCTGTCTGCTCAGCCTGCGGTCTGCACGCTCTGACAGACAGCCGCCACCAGATGACAGCACAGGGCACGGAAAAAAACCCATCAGTGAAAACAGAAGATGGAAAGAAAGAAAAGCTCATTAGAACAAATAATTTAGAGAACAGCTGTTAGTTGGATTATTATGTGAAACATTTTTCTGCAGATGACTGTTAGAGAGACCCTAAGACCCAAATGGTACTGGAACGGTCAGCTTTCACATGAATAGTTCAGTTTCTTCCATTAATATAAAACCTAAACTATTAATTTAAACCGAGGCTAATCTGTTTATGTTCAGACCTAAACGGACCAGAGTTCCCAGTCCAAAGATATTCTTCTTCTGGCTTTTCAGCCCTGCTGAGAAAACTTTTGATTGGGATTGTTTTAACTGTTGATGTTGATGATTATATTCCCATAATCAACAGCACCCTTTAATTTGTGGAATATGATGTACTTCAAGTTTCATTTGTAACTTTAGGATTTTTTTATTCTCTGTTTCTGTTTCTTTTTTTACACTGAACATCTCTGGAAGTGAATAAAATAGTATTTTTACAGTTTAACACTGATGTTTTCTACAGAGTTTAAAGCTATTGCTAATTTTCAACTAATTTTCTCTATATTCTCTTTATAATCAGTTATTCCTGTTTTATATTTAATATTATTCATATATATATATATATATATAATATATATAATATATCTATATATATATAGATATATATATATATATCTATATATATGTATATTATTTTTATTTATTTCTACGTATGCTATTCTTATTGTCTTGTTATAGGTTACGGTTGGTTTCATTGCTGTAAATCTCTGTACAGCACAACAAGAATCTGTCAGTTAAAGAGTCCTGAATTTTAAATGATTGGAAACAGAAACATTTTGTCCCAAAACGACGTTTAGAAACTTGTTTTTAGGGTTAGTAGATCCTGGCAGACCAGTTGTTCTGCTAGGATGTAATAACCGTCTGACTTTTTTTTTATCTCTGAATAACTCAGATTTACTTCGACTCCACTGCAGCTCCATTTTTACAATCCTAATGTTGAGCTTTTCTATTTTGTTTTGTTTTAGGTGTTCAAATATTTTTTTTAACCAAACTATTTATTTTGCAATCCTTGTTTAAATAATTTGGTTATTTTTTTTTTTTCCCCAATTTAATCTAATGAAATGTCAAAGTGTTCAAAATTAAATAAATAAATGAAACATTATGAAATGTAATTTAAAAGCTGTCTTTTAGGTATTATTTTGAAATAAAAAACAGCTGGTCACATTAATTCATTATCTATTATTTATTGATGTAGATACTGGTTTCAGAATGTTTCATTTATTTGTATTTATATTTAATTTTGAACACTTTGGTGTTCCACATTTGTCATGTTTTTGCTTATGTTCTGTAAATTGCATTGAAATGTTTTTCATCTTTAAAATTAAAATGAACAAAGAAACAAAAACCAACAGCCATGCAGATAACTTCACACTGAATAATAAAGAGGAAAACATTGTCTGTAAAATAAGTTGTGTGCACCTTCAAGTCTAATTTGTGAACAAGTTAGCAGGTTGATGAGTTGGTGAATAACAAACTAAATCAGCTGCTCTGCATGTTAACTAAAATAAGTGGTTTTAATTGTTCTATTTTTTGCTGTAAAATAGATTCTCCTGCAGCCACTCGCAGTTTTGTCTAATTACGAACGTCTCAGGGGATCTACCCGACATCCTGCGGAGACTTTTGGACTGAATGTTGTCTTCCAGAGGGTCAAAATCAAAGATGGAGCCTGGATCTGTCCTCCACACCTTCAGGTCTTCAGAGAGGAGGACAAAAAAGAGAGTTCAGCCCAACAATGTATAAGAAAACATATTAGTCTGAGTTATTTTTGAGTTTTCTCCGTCGAACAGAAATAATAAAGCAGTAAAACAAAAGCAAAGAAAAAAGATTTATGTTGAATGATCCTGAAAACAGATAATTTATTTCTAATATATAATAGATGGTGTCATAATAATTATAAGAAGCAGACTGACCTCAGCAGCAGGCTGAGGAAAATCTGTGCAGAAGATCCACAAACAAATTACTAAAATGCAATACAAAATGAAATATGAACTCGGTAAGGAACAATTCTCCAGCTTGTAAGTTCAACGATGCGTCCCATCGGTTCTGGAAGCAGTTCAGAAATATCCGTCAACATGAAGAAACAAGCTGAGGTCTGGGAAAAACTGTCCAGGTGAACAAACTGCTGGTTAGATTTACTAAAACCTTCTGCTTGAGTTGCAAAACAGTGAAAGAGGCTCAGATCGCATCACAGATAAAAAAACACATGAGAAGATCAGAGAGGAAATCTTCTCCTGCGTCCCTAAAACCCTGAAACACTGTAGAACCAGGACCCCAGGCTAGATGGAGGAAAAACCATACAAATCATTTTATGTACAAAACATTTTAAAGGTGCAGAAGGTACACCTGGGATGTAGAATGATTTGAACGCATCGGTATCATTTTACCTGTACGAAAAAAGTATAGGGCAGGAAAATATGTTGAGTACAATGTAAAATTACTTTTGGGTCTTTAAATGTTGTCAAAACCCACAAATTTTGACTTTCAGAGCAAAACATCACAGAAACTGAAACTAACTGATTCCAGTTCCCAAACATCTGAGAGAGATTTAAAGGAAAATGAGGCGAAACGTGATAAGCAAAAACCCAACTGACTCTTTTTATCTCCTTAAGATTTTCTGAGTGTTTTTCTGAGGATCAGATCATATTTTAAAGTATCTTCTTATCTGGTCTGAAAGCCGTGTTTCTGTAGCTGTTTGCTGCAGGTGCACCGAGTGATTGGCTGGTGACTGGAATCAGACGATTTTCAGCTTGACATGCTGGACAGAAACCTTCAAAAATCTTTTTTTCCTATCACTAAAGGTCCATTATGTAGTGCTAGTGATGTGTTTAATGTGGTAATTACTGTTCTTAAAGAGAAATCAGTACTGGCTAAAATGGGTGTAGGTGGATCAAAGCTTCACAAAAACCAGAGATAGACCACAAAACTTGAAGGCCAATCAAATCCTGGATTTAAACCTGAAGTGCAGACAAACTGAGGAGAAGAGGTCAATAGGAGCAGGACTAAATGGAAAACAGGAGAGGAGGAAAGAGCTCAAAGGGTTGTGGAAAACACAAACTTCCTTCCAGAAGCCTCAGTTGAAATGAACCCCATGAATTCATTCTTTACACACAACGTGCTCCTTCAGCATTTTTCACTGACCTACGATGATGCCTCCTGGCCGCCTGTCCATCTCCACACCCTGGGGGTGGATCCCCTTGCTGTAAGCTGCCTCCCCCATCATCTGATTGGCTCTCTGGTAGCGCTCCATGCTGGGATCATCCAATCCCGGCGTGAAGCCTCGGCCCCGGGTCCGCTCAAATTCCTCGTGATACTTGGCCTGAAGAAGAAAAACGGAGAGATGTCGGTGACCTGATGAAGACGATGAGGAGTTCCCACAGAAAACACACACACATACACACACACACAGCTCAGGGTGCATTTGGTCAGTGAGCAGATAAAACCCAGCCATTAAAGTACATTAACTAACACACTCTCCTCCGCCTCATTGAGCCACTTATTGAAACACACTGCTGTGTTGTCTTCGTTCCCTGCAGGTGGGGGTTAGTATCTGTGCAGCAGCCCCACCCTCTGTGGCACATCACTCATGTTAGCTCCACCCAGCTGTGAACCATGGCAACCAGGAAGCTACCATGGAGACAGAGTCTTGGGTCCTCCTGACCCGCCTGTACTCGGGCGTGTCCAGCTCGGTGCAGCTCCGCCCCCTCAGTTGCTGCAGGCCGCGCTGGTACTTCACCTGTTCAAACACACGTTTATACGATGTTACCGAGGAACACACAGCTTTGTTAGAGCGGTTCAAAGGTCATTATGATACAGGTATTTCCTTTATTTGGTCAAAGCAGTTCCTGAGGTGAAAAGCTAATGCTGGTTTTGTTAAGCAGGTAAGATTTAGTTTGGTTTTCTGAAAACCAACATGGAGTCCTGTCATCACATCGCTTACATTAGGAGACACTTTTCAGCAGCAATCCAGGCGTTTCTGCATTCGTCTGGATGTGCATCTCAGAGCAGACAGGTATTAAATGTCTCAGTAGGAGTGTGATTTATGAACAGGTGGGGTTTGTGAATGCTCTGCAGGATGCTGACTGATGTTTCTGTTTAAAATGCTGCTGCTAACAGAAGAACCAACAGTATTTGTAATTCACTGTAATTAGCGACTGTAAACGATGATCGATGCTAGCACTGACCAGCCCTAACTGAGATGCATGGCGTGAAAACTGCAGGAAGACAAGAGACAGAGAGCTGCTAATTTAACTTCTCCAACTAAATTAACCAGCTTTAGATGAACTGGCCCTCTGCATATGACATGCATGGTTCTAATATCTGGCCCAGAGGCAGTTCTTGGTTCTGTAGCAACATGGAGCTGGTCGCTGGTTGTAGAAACAGAAATCAAATCAGTAATGGACCCGGCCTGATGGAAGAAGCTCCACAGGCAGAAATGACTGATGAGGCCATCAGTGCTTCTCAAAAAACATAAAACTACGCAAATGTGTGTCTATAGCTGTGTGTTTGCGTCTTGCCGAGCTGATGTTCTCCTGGTTCTGTTTGACCCGCTCCACCTCTGGAGTCACTCCCACACTGGTGGCCTTGGCTGGGTTCTGCTTGTATTTCACCTGGCAGGAAGTCAGACAGGAAATTAAATTAAACACTGAGTTCTGTTCAGGCACAGAGCTTCTACCTGGTACCAAAACGTCCTGCTGACACTCAGAACCTCACATTTGTGCTGAATCAGAACAAGTCTGAATAACGTTTTTCTACGAGCACCCCATGCTGCACAAAAAGGTACTGACTGAGACTTCCTGTCATGAACAATTCAAAATAAAAGCATTTATTAACAGCACTGGGCAGGAATGATCACTGCCTGGTGCTGAAAACAGCTGGAACTGACAGCTGAAAACAGCTGTGCACCGTTAAGCATCCGGATTGGGACACAGTTTATTATTTTCTTCCTTTAATTCCAGTTAAAAGTTTTCGTGGTACAAATCGTCCTTTTGAACGTGGTAAATCTGTTTTCTGATGTACTGTAGTATTACTTGGTCAGCGCTTTTATAGCGTTTGACTAAATGGTCGATAGTTTGATATAGTCCACTAGGTGGCGATAGCAGGTTCATTAGGTGTTGGATCTATAATCTAAGAAAAAGAAATGCTGTCCGAGTGATTTCTCACCCAGACTTTGACACCATCTATGTGTCCTTCCTGTCACTGACTGAAGGGACTGAGAAGATCCCGATTCCAGGAGCCCAGGCAGCCCTTACCAATGAATAACTCATACAGATGTTTTACAGTGTCAACAACATCCTGACCAATCAGAGCACAGAAAACTTGTTGTCTTACGTCTTTCAGGCTTTTTGTAAGTTTTATTTTCCACTTTACTCTCTGATGGATCTCTGATCCAGAAACATCATGTCTGTCAGGTTTGAATCAAATCAAACCTTCATGATCATCAGGCTCTTCTCTATCTATTTCTATACCATTTTTAAATAGCTACATAGTACTTGTTTTTCTTATGTTGTAAATTCTTCCCTTGCTGTAAAGCCTTTTCTTACTTTTAGATTTCTTTTAATAGTTTTTCTCTTTGTGAGTTTCAGCATATTTTTATTTGTCTTTTCTTTGCAGCTGAAAGCCTGAATTTCCCCCCTGTGAAAACAATAATAATAGATATTTCTCTTTCTGTTCTCCTCACAGAGCTGATGTTTTCCTGGTTGCGCCGGACTCGCTCCATCTCAGGTGTGTCCATGACTGGAGTGCCGTGACCCACTTCCTCTCTGTACTGGACCTAAACAGAACCTGATGTCAGCCAGCTGCTGCACACAGGCTTAAATGACAAAAACAACTTAAAAGTCGTGATACAGTCCTTATTTCAGGATATTTTATCTTCAAGCCCCCAGACTCTCCTTTAATCTTTTAAAGTGATCTGGACCAAAATGTATTTGGTCTTTCAGATTTTTAGCTTTATATTACTTTATAACAGGGCTGCAACTAATGGTTATTTTGCTAATCGATGCTAATCGATTGATCTGTCCACTTTTTTTTTTTTGGTCCATTTTGTCGATTGACATACTAATAATCGGAGGGCAAAAGGTGCTTAATAGGAGATTTTGTACAGAATTTGAACCAGATGAACTAAAGCTAGGCAGCTTGAACAGTTCTGGATAGAGCATATTTACAGACAAATGTATATATGTATATACAAAATGTATAGATTTTCTGTACAGTTTTGGCCTCTTTTACTGCTCTGAGTGGATTATTCTTTCAGCAAATGGCATGTTTCAGAGTCTGTATACTCCAGTTAACCATTATTAGATTATTAAATCAGTTGTTGAATAGTTCAATAATTGATGAATCACAATTAATCCGAATAATTGTTTCAGCCCTACTTTATAATAGGCTACAATCTACTTTTTGCTAATTTATGTCCATAAAAAATAAGCTGTTTTGAAAAAGAACAAGTTAATTTGATCAGATGTGAGAAAACATGCAAAGAAACAACCAAACTGCAAAGATTTATCACAACAGAACCAACAAATTAAAACATACTCAAGAAACTGATAATCTGCAAATAAATAAATGCAGAAATTAGCAATGTAAAAACTTAACATTAAAAATCAGTTGGAAAGTATGATTTAAAAAGCTTTTAATGTAAAAATAAAATACGTCTAAACAGATTTATTTCAGTAAAGTTTATGATTTGCTTGTGTTGCGTGGACCAGCAGGCCATGTCTGCAGTTCTAAGCATGTTTAACTGTAATAAAAACGCATGAAAGAAGAACATTTCTCAGCCTGTTAAAGTTTAAAGATCTTTCTGAAACCTCCCTGTGGGTGAACGTACATCACTGAACTTCTTGGCGTTCTCCCTGGCGAGGACGATCTCGGGCGTCTCTGTGACCGACGCCATCAGGCCTCTCATCAGCTTGGAGTCCCAGGAGTACCGCAGCTAGATGGTGACAGAGAACTGTGTTAGAAATGCTTGGGTCCAAATGAGACTGGAAAATGTGCTTTAAAGCTGCCAGATCTCGTTTCTCACAGAACTGATGTGTCTCTGGTTGGCTCGGACCCTCTTCATCTCTGGGGTTTCTGAAAGCAGGCTGTACCGGCCCTTCAGCTGCTCCGCCTCATCCTTGTACTTCTTCTACAGAAACACACAGACTAAAGTTATCATTGGAGAGTATATGTTTCAGTCACTGAAGCTGTAGGGATGAAGGTGGAATGGTGAAGCTGCATGGAGGAGCACATCTGAAAGTGGATGAATTAAAGTACCTGGGGTCAACCTGTTCAGAGCAAAATGTGAAAGGAGAAATGTAGAAGTGAAAGAGAAACCTTCCAAGATCAAGATATTTGGATTTTTGGGAGACTAGGACAAACATGGACAGAATCAGAACTACAGCAAGGGACAGAAGGAATGTGGCGCCCCCTACAGGAAGTAGGCAGCTGAAGAAGAAGTATGTTTGATGACCAACCTGGCTGTAGATGTCTTTGAGGTAGGAGGCGTGCAGCAGCTCAGGAGTGTCGGTGACCGTTCCGTATGAGTTTTCCCTCAGCTGCTCCGTCTGTTTGTAGGATCTCTGCAGCACATAAACACATATAGAGTAAAATAACATGACGAACAGCAAGGCTGCCATGCTACACCTAAATCACAGTTCTGTATTTACATCAGGGTTGGTCAGGAGGACACTACAGCAGAAAATAAAAACTAATTTAGAAAGCAACATGCCAGATCTTACGTTTCTTTTCACTTTTTAAATTTAGACTGAATATTTACTTAATTTGGTCGTACGTTTGTGAAAGAAAAGCGATTTAGAACTGAATAACTCCTCCCATAGTGTGAATCCAAATAAATAGGCTGTTAATTACCCATTGATATATTGTTTGAACACTACGTGGGACATGTTAAAAACCTTGCTGTGTTTGATGTCTGTTGGTGCCTGATTGGCTTATTTAACAGGGTTTAATAAACCATTGGGCAAAACATCCTCCTGATTTCAAGGTTTTCAATTAAAACACAAATGACTTTCCATATTGGTGCTATAATGCTTGCATATTTCTATCGCTCCCTCTCCACTGCTGCCATAACATGGAAACCAGGTGGGTCTTCAGCCTCCTGCATGTCCTTAGTCACCATTCTTGCATTTGCTTGATGTGGATTGCTTTAGATTGTAGCCTAATTGACTCGATTGCTACGGAGGCACTTAACAAAAATAAAGACATAACTTAATGTGTGCATCCTCTTCTGAATGAGAGAAATAATCACCTTAGATCTCCTTTGTTTGACTGCAACCTCAGAAATAAACCAACGAGCAACATTTCTACTGAATTAACTTTAAGACTCTCCAGAAAAAGCAGTGAGATGTTTAGCTGTCTGTCTGTGTGAATGCCACAGGTATTACGTTTAGAAAACTTCAGTTCAGTTTTAATTAACATTTACCCTGGCAAACTTCAAAGTTAGTATAATATGCATACAGATATGAACCACCTGCTGGGCATTAATCTGGACCCGGATACCTGGCTCTGGATCTCTGAAGCTCTCTTGGCTCTCTGTATCTCCAGGACATCTGCGCTCAGCTCCATGCCTTTTCCCATGATCTCCGTCTCCAGATCCCGGCGGTATTCCTTCTGCAGACACACAAACGATACCCCTGCAGTGAAACCCAGATCTATGTTTTCATTTCTAAATCAGGTTTTGTTTCTGAAGTGGGTCTCACCTGGTTCAGAATCTGATTGGCTTTTTTAACCCTCAGAAGCTCTGGCGTTTCCTCCAGACCAACACCAGATAAGCCCCGCCCCTTGACTTCCTGCTCCAGGTCCTTCTTGTACGCCTTCTGCAAAGAGACAAGAATGGCTGATTAATAAGTTCAAGCACGAATTGAGAGAACAAGGGAAAAGGAAAATAGATGTTATTTGAGGGTTGCTGTAAACTCAATGCAGTTGGCTGAATTTAATTAGATAGATCAATTTTTAGCCATTTGCATTAAAAACTTAATCTGAACATCAGATTATGCTGGAATAAATTGGTCAGATCTGAACTGAGTTTGACCCAAGAGAATTTTATATAACTGGATTTAAATTAGACCTCATTTAAATTTAAATTAAATATATAAATAAAATGTCTTGATGTTAAAGTTTTCAGTAAATCTAGAAACATTTGAAATCCTTTAAACATTATTTACCAAAGAAATTAATAAATTCATGTGACCATGGAATCACCTGCAAAATTAAATCTAATAAAAACTTTGCCTTTATTGAAGCATAAAGGATTTACTTCTAAAGTATAATTAATTCTAAATATATTTTAACTTAACGTAATACCCTCTGATCCAGTGATGCAGTTCTTCATGAATTTATTTCATTTGCCTCTCCTCTCATCGTTTGAATTTCAAATCATTTGCTTTATAAAACTGTTACACATCTTCAACCATCAGGGGGCAGTATAGGTGAAGCCATTTATCAATGTCAACCAGGTAGATGAGGGTGCATTTGATAAACAATCTGGAATTTCTTTGAGTTAACAAACAAAAGTCTTTAATTAGGTGTGTCTTGATGGAGAACGTATGCCTAACATTTCCTGTTTGTTGTTTTCCCATATAAATGGCCAGTGTTATCTGTCTGTCTGTCTGTCTGTCTGTCTGTCTGTCTGTCTGTCTGTCTGTCAAAATAAAGAAATAAATAAATTTCACTCTAATGTTAATAATAAAATATCATACAGGTAAACAAGCAGCGCTTCACTTTAAAGCAAACAAAGGATAAAAACATTTTTCTAAAGGCATCTGCATTATTATGAAATTACAAATATTTGCAAACACTTAGAAAATGTTTCTTAACTTCTCTGGCATCTAAAAATCCTTAAATTAAATTTAAAAAAACTTTAATAGTGGCTTCCCATAGCATAGCTTTTTTATTATTTTCTGACTTCCTAACAATTTGTCCCCAGCTGATTGCCGTAGAGGTACCGAATACCACAAAACTAATTAATAATTTAATTTTTTCATCCTCATAATTTTGGTGGAACTGGTTTCTAACAGGCCTGATAATGTTTCGTACCTCACTCAGCAGACTGCTGGCATGCCGGGCCGTCAGGTATCCTGGCGTCTGATCCACATCCAGCAAAGCTTTTCCTTTCACCTGCTCCTCAAAGTCCCTGCGGTATTCCCTCTGAGAGACACAGAAACATATAAAGTCTCTTTAACTGTGATCTGGGACATTCTGCTGTAAATTATTCCACACATTTAAACCTCTGTTTAAATCTGTAGAGTTCAATTAGCTGCAATCTGCTATTTAACCAAGAGGAGTCGTAACATTCAACTGTCTCAAACATGAGATAAAGGAGAGTAAATTTAACTCTAACACAGTGTTACAGAAGTATTTTTGAGCTGTTTGCAGACACAGAGGCAGATGTTTGTTGGTGTTACCTCGCTCTGCATCTTCTGAGCTTCTTTGGATACTTTATAGGCTTGAGTGTCTCCAAACTCCATCAGAGAGCGACCCTTGTTCTTCTCGTACTCCTCTTTGTACTTCACCTAAAAAGCAACATCTCATCAAAAAAAGAGTAAAAACATATAAAAACCTAATGTTTGACTGGGCGAGTATGACTGTGGAACCTGGCTGTGCAGCACGGCGTTCTCCTTGTGGTGACGCTGTTCAGCCGTGTCCACGGCGATGTGGTAGTGGGCCTTCGCTTGCTCGTACTTCTTCTTGTATTCCAGCTGAGCAACACAGACAGCATCACAACAAGGAGGTTCAATATCTCCGAGGGCTTTTTGAACTTTTATTCAGCTCCAAATGCGCCACAACTATAAACCTAAAGAAACAAGGAGACTTCTGGACCAACCACACCACTCAGTGTTAAGGTGCTTGTCCCACATGCAAACATAGAAAGTGTGTGACTGTACATTGCTCTGGAGCTTGCTGGCATGCAGGGCGTGCTCCAGCTGCAGCAGGTTCGGCAGGTCTGAGATGCCTTCGGGTCTCTGGTTCTGGTTGGTCTTATACTTCACCTGGAAAAAACGAACAAGTTTACATTAAGGTAATGAATGCCTTTTCTGTGCTAAGTATTTAAGACAGCCGCTGAAACCTTCTTGAAAGTACAAAGTTGCATCACAGGTCACATTCCAGAAAAGGATCCAGTAGGTTCCAGGAAACCTCCTGAATGTACCTGATAAGTTCTGAAAAAAGGCCTGGAAAATGACTCGACGTTTCCAGAAAGCATTGGCTTTATTTTGTCCTGGTATCACTTTGTCAGCCAGAATCCAGGTGCTTTACTGGTTTTACTACCATCTTGATGATTTTCACAGAGAGGAACAAGATCTATTTTAAAATCTACGTTTTCTCCTCAGCCAAATCAGGACTGCCCAGATAAATCTTGTAATTGTGGCAGATCTGAGCAGAATCTGCTGTTAATCATTAAAAAGAACAGAAACACTGTAGCGATCTGAGAACGTCGGCCATGTTGTAGCGTTCTACAGGCTTTTACACCCAGTCCAACAGAAGACTTCAGCCAACATGGGGCTCCTATCTACAGCGTCATGTAAGGGTACATTTAAACTGGAACAAGCATTAGGTGAAGTTCAGCTCTCCACATCTCCTCAGTGACAGAATCAGTTTCAGAGTAATTTTTTTTTACCAAGTTCTACCCTTTGGGTTTCAAAATCTCTCAGATAAACAAATTTCTTCTCTTATTTCTTACAAATCTATCAGAATGAATTAAGAAAAAGGACGACACCAGTAGACAAAGAGAATGTTATTATTGGATTGTCATTAAGCTTCAGGCAGTGAAGCATCTCTCTGTTCATGAACTTTAATTTCTGCACAGGTTTCTCTTTCCTTGCTGCCAAACGCAGCTCTAAAAGGTGCCAAACTCTCCTGAAACCAGAAAGCAGGTCCGTCTGTCAGCCTGTCAGCCCACAGGGATGAAGGTCTCCTTTCAGCCAGCAGATTCAATGAAAAGCAGCTCCGGCGTTCCTGAACACCAGGCAGCGTTCAGCAACAACAAGCCGTTACGTAACACTGTGGCTGAGTGGGAAGCTAAAACTGAGCTGCGTGCGCACGTGTCGAGTCTCTAACTGTTACGTCTCATAGTGAAGCATCACAGTGAGACGTTTTTACACGGAGGACATTTCAGGCTTCAGTCTAGGATCAAAGCTGGGATCACAGGTCCGGTTGGGAAGAGCTTTCAGCTAAAGAAACGTATCATCTTGTATGTGTGTCTGCCTGTAACCTCTTCACCTTCTCCTGCTTTTCATCCCACAGTCCCTCTTCTCTTGCCTTAAAAAAGGGTTGCCATGGTTACACCCACTCAACAGACTGGATTTCAGCGAGCGAACAACACACCAACAGACACAGTTTGTTCCTCCTGGGCTTGTTTATCTCTGAGGCTGAGGAGAAAACTGCAGGTGATCTGAAGAAAGCTAGTCCGAACAACAAACTCAGCGATCTGAGGGACTGCTTCCCGTCACAAAATCAGCTCAATGTTTGGATCTAGAAGATGCATCGTGTTTGTCTCCGTGTAAACGATCAGCTCCATATCAGAGGCTCATCTCATGACCTGGTTCTGCATGAGTTGTAACCAGAAAGTCTTAAAACCAGTTTAAACAGAAGCATTAATGAAAATTGAGAGACTTACCCCAAGAACGTGTCAAGTATCACACATATTGTTTGTGTTAAATTTAGATTAAGATTGGGAATAATTATACAACTATCAAGAGATCTATATTTATTTGAAGTGGATAAAGATGCATTTCTCCAATCAGAGAAAGTGAAGATGGAAAATGTCAGGCACTGAGGCCCGTTTTACATCATCATGGACAGAGAAGATTACCCAGATGAGACAAAGATGGAGCTGTTTGGTTTAATAGCAAGAAGTAAGGCTTTCAAATATATGAACATTGATGTAACTAAAGCATGGTGGTGGCAGCATCATGCTGTGGGAAAGTTCCTGTTCCAAAGGATGGAATAATGAAGGAGGAATTCCTCCAAATTCTTTGACTTCACCTCCAATTAGCAGGTCAGGTTAGAAAAGATGCAGAGAAGATGGTATCCAGACTGGACCTCCCACCTGACTGGCCAGAGCAGCAGCAGCCTGGGTGTGTTTGAAGGAGACGCAGTCCATGGGGTTGTAACACGGTTTCTGGTCCTTTAACTGTCGCTCGAAGCTCTCCTTGTACTTCACCTGCAGGACAGAAGGGTAAAATCAGTCTGACTGGTTGGTCTCTGGTTGGGTCTCAGTGGTGGGTGGTTGTTTGCTACCTGGCTGGCCAGTTTGGAAACCTCTTTGGCGTGCAGGATGTCGGTTCTGGCCAGAAGAGATTGATCAGTGTAGACCGGCTGCTTATTGTTACTCTTATAGCCCACCTGTGAAGCACAAGTTTCAAAAAGGTCCTGATCCAGTTCTAATGTTGTTATAGTTCCCTTCCAAGAACCCAGATTTTTCTAGAATCTTTTCAAAAGGGCTTGTTTTAGTATTTCTCCAGAGTTCCTGCGGGTCTTCTTTGGGCTTTGGCTGGACAGCGTTCATGCAAGGCCTGAAACAATCTTCAGCAGATCCTGAAGATCTGATTTTAATGGGTTTTAAGCAATGTCTGAGTACTTAGAAAGGAAAATATACACATAAAATATAAGTCAATCATAAATACCTGTTATTGTTACACCAAAAACTGACGACTCAGTTTCTAGTCTGACATTTTCTAGTTTTGTTTGCAGCTTAATCTGTTCCACTGGTAAATCCTTCCTTCAGTTCCTCTTTCTGTGTTCACCTCTCAAACAACCGTAAGCATGTCTGCAAACCTCTCAGGACAAACCTGAAGGGAGCTGCTGCTGTTCCTGGGTCAGAAACCCACAGCTCCTAAACACGGATCTGTTCTGTAAAACATTTATGGACCCACTTTATGTGAACACGGGTCTGTCATATAACCAGAGTTCGCCGTTAACAGCAGAACGTGTTCTATAATTAATCAGCATCTCCTCTCAGCTGCTCAACATGACTGTTGTCATGGAAACTAATGTACAGGATTATAAGACATTGTTTCACGCCACACACACACACACACTCAGATACACGAGGACTCACATGGCTGGCCAGTTTGGATGCGTTGGTGGCGCTGATGATGTCCGGTCGGTCAGGAACCGGGTTGAAGTGATGTAGCTCCTCTTTACCTTTTCTGTAGCTGACCTGAGATCCGCCGCAGCAGTTTTAGTCAAACATAAAAAAAAATGCAAATAAGACAAAGAAAATACAACTAAAACATATCAGACAAGTAAATGAAGCCAAAATGTCTATTTAAAACAAATAGTAATGTAAATTGCATTATTGATGTAAGGCATCTAAATCTGAGCAATTAAAGTCTGAAGCTAATGAAAAATAGAATAAAAATTACCTAAATTTAAAGATTTGGAAATTATTTTCCCACATCGAGATCACTAAAAACATTTCTAGAGACTTTAATTAACTCAAAGACGGCAGACATGTATAAATTACAAAAATGCTTCAGATTTCTTAATTTTACGGGACTTTGCAGTTCTGTCAATAATTGTTAAAAGTTATTTCAATTTTTTTTCTTAATTTAAGAAATGCACTAAAATTAAATGTTAGAGTTTCCTATATCTTTGAGTTGGAGATTAATCTGCTGCAATAAAAGAAAAGTTTTTTATTAATTTTATTCTTTGCTAATAAATGAACTGGGATGGGATGGAGGTATTTTTCTGATTTCAGCAGCCAGTTAATCAAGAAAAAATAATCATGCATTGTTGTTTGGATTAATAACAAGCAGCCTGTTGTGTAACAGGCCTGGTTCTGTATGTGTAACGCAGCGTGGGTGTCCTGTATGCTTACATCGCTCTGGTTCTTGTTGACCTTCATGGCGTGCTCCACCTCAGGCAGCGCCTTCATGTTGGCGTAGTCGGACTTCCCCTTTTCACGGTTATATTTCTCTTTATAGAACTTCTGCAGAGGCAGAAAAACAGGAGGATGAAGGGGAGGAAAGGAAAGGGATGAAATGAGGAAAACCAGACATTAAAATGTGGAAACGAGGTGGAATTTGAAGAGATGGAGTCAGAAAATCAGCAGTGAAAGGAGGGACACATCAGTGACTAACTGAGTTGTAGATATCACAGTCGAGTATTTGGCTGAAAGGATGAGAGATGTGGAGCGTTAGGTCACACAAACCACTGTTTAATACATTCATGACAAGCTTTTGTGCTGCAGACAGTGAGGCTGTCTGACGCCTGTTATACGCCCCAGTTAATGTTGCATTGCTCAGTCAGGTGACCTGAAACCAGTAGAGCATCAGACCTGCGTCCCAGTTTACTCACAGCTTTAATATAACAGGCTCTGGGCCGGCTGACACCAAGCGTGTAGAGCAGTTTTGTACTGATGTTAGTTTTATACAGCATCACCAACAAAATCTAATCATCTGTTCCTGTCCTAATACACACCTTGATTTCATCCAAATCTGTTCAGAACTTTCAGATATTTTGCAGACGGACAAAAACGTAACCTCCTTGGTGGAGGTAATAAGAGCTACTAAATAAAATGGATATGCATCAATTTGAGCATGAATGTGTCTCTGCTCTGTGAGGGCTTTGGTCAGTAGGTCAGCGTCTGTGCCTTCAGGCTGTGGAGCAGCTGCTCCCTCTGTTCACGCTTCTGCAGACAAAATAACACCAAAGCACATATCACCCAGCAATCACACATCACACCCCCACTGAGGGGGACAACTGTAGGAGGCTCGACCTCCTCTGGACCATCTTCATGTCCAACGTTTAGCACAAATACTTCTGATCTTTACGTTAAACGTTTGAGCTCGGAGATTGTTGGCTGATTGCTTTTTTCCACAGGGAAGGACATAAAGCTGAAGGATGACTGTACTGCAGCTCATATTTAATTCATGTGTTTAATTTGGGTCTCAGGTAAAGGTTTAGTCATCTTCCTGTTTTAGCCTACATGTCAGATTTGAATGCAGTCGGTCCACCAGCATACTGCAGTGTTGATGTGGAGAAGATCTGCTAGATGAGATGTGATAAGTTTGTTTAAACCATTCAAGTCAGAAATAAAACCTTAAACTGAACCCAGAACAGAAGAGGACATCTATGAAGGGAAGTCATGAAGTTCTGTGTTCATTCAACACTGACCCAGGACAACAAATTCTGCGTTAATCAAGCGTAGAAAAGATTCATGTAGGTTATTTTTCTCATGTCAGAAAAGTGTGAAGTTCTGCTGGGACTCACATCGCTCTGGGCTTTGGTCACCTCTTTTGCGAAGACAGTTTCGATGGTTTGGGGCATCTGAGCGTACAGACTGTGACCTGCTCCCTTCTTCCCCTCCTCTCTGTAAGCTTTCTGCAACGAACCAACAGACTGATGACCCGCAAACCTCCTGACAAACTGGCTCCTACCTTAAGGATGCTGAACTATCATTTGAAGAGCCGCAGATTTATTTTCACCTCGCAATAATTTTGTTTTAAATAAAACATTTATCAAGACATCCTGACTGACAAAAATATAAAAAAATATTTGAAGGTTGAGTTTTAATTCAAATGTACTGAGCAACCATTGAAATTAAGCTGAAATATCATTAAACTAAATGAAGAAAGCAGGTGTGTGTTGAACATACATCGCTGTGCAGCTGAGTTTGCTCCTTCGCGTGTTGAGTTTCTTTGGTTTCAGGAAGCTGGGAGTACAGAGATTTAACCAGTTCCTTCTTACTGGCCTCCTTGTATTTATTCTAAAAGAAAATAAAACTAAAATTACATCTAAAATTCCACAGCAGCAAAATCTTTGTCTCTTCATGTACAAGACATGTAAAAACTGCCTTTGTTTTAAGCAGCATAGGAAGACGTGATGTTATAGTAAAATCATGATCTAACAATATCTTTTTATAATTCTGACACTGTAGCAAACAGCCAGGCTGATGTGAAAGAATTTCGTGGCATTAACGCTGCCACTGTCAGACGCCATGTATTCCTCTATAGGTGCACCGCTGGTACTGAATCTGTGCAACCGGGGTTAGAGCAGCTTAGGCATGGTTAGAGCATTTCTGCACACTTTCCTGTTTCCTGCTTCACAGTGAGTACATCATGGAAACACGTAAACTGCCTGAAGGAAACGAAAAAGCAAAACATGGAACTTTATTGTCCCTTTTCCATTAGTACCTATATTCTCCTCGGTCGGGTCAGCTCTACACGGTTTGGTTCACCGAGTACCATCTCAGTGTCGACGGGATTGTTAATGGCAAGGTGGCCCCACAGTCCAAAAACACAACATGATGTTATTTGTATGTGACACAAACATAAAAGCCTTGACTGCTGCTCTGTTGTTAGAGTGAAGGGAGATGTCAGAGAAGATGGCTGGCAGCAAGATGAAGAACTCTGGATCAGTACTGTCACGGTCTGAGGTTGTTTTGGACCAAAATGCAAACAGGGACTAGGGCTCGGCATATTGTAAAATAAGAAGGAACGCAGGGACACGAGGAACTAAAGTAGACTGGAAAGCGGGAAGCTAGAGACTGGGTAGGGAAGGGACAAATAATGAACTAAACGAAAAACGAAGACCTAAGATAACAAATAACTAAAATATAAACAATAAGTGGAAACTAAACCTAGCAGGAACAAATAATCAAATACTAACAACTGCCAGAGAAGAACAGAAACAGAAGGGACTAATACAGAGAACTATACTAGAATAATAAACCGGGAAGGGAGAAATAAACATGAAGAACTAAGCAAGAGAAAACTATACTAGAAGTAAGGTTGGGGCGAACAACTAATATTAAGGGAAACAAACAAACAAACAAGTAAACAATAACAAAAGGGGATCTAAGAACACGGGAGGATGAACTACTAGAACTAAAAGTGCAAAAGTACAGACAGAACAGTCACAAAACTAAGAAGCACCAGGGGGGAATAAATAAACATAACCACAAAACCACAGGAACAGAAACACCTAACTGAAAAAGTAAAGAAACACAGAAACCAAAATGGCAGATCCTGACAAGTACAGGACAGAGATGGAAGCCATGGAGCGGTATCAAACTGAAGCGTACAAGATAGAGGGTGTGTGAGGTTAAGCTAACGCTACCTAATGCTAGCTTGCTATAGTGGTCATATACACAATAAGCCAGCCTACAACAATTTAATCGTTGAAGTTATTAGTTATTAAAATATGCTGTTACTAGTGAGGCTTCCCCGACCCTATCGGTGACCGACAGTCTTCTGAGGTCACATTTTCTGCACAACCCTGCTCTCTTGGAACCTTATCCGACCAGGTACTAAAAATAGTTCCTAATGGGAAGGCCTAAAAAGCGAGTAGAGCTGTGCTGAATCGCGCTGGGACTCAGTAAACACATATACCGATGACACTGTTCTATTTTTATCCAGAGAAAACAATTTATTTTAAGGCAAGTGTGCTGATATTCAGATATTTATATCTTATAAAGATAAACTTTATTTACACTCTGTTATGACATTTAATAAACTACATAATCAAAATGAATAATGAACCTATTTTACAGAATGTCAGCATCATAAATTTATCTAATTCTATTTTCTTTGTGGTTACAAAAACAAAACAATTCAAAGATAAGCACACACCTCACTGTGAGTCTCGGCCATCTCTTTAATAAACTGCGTCTCCAGAGTTTCAGGCAGCAGTGAGTACAGAGTGTTGGCCAGATCCTCCGTGTCCTTCTTGTACTTTGACTACGACAGTAACACAAAAACCAAACATCTACATCAAAATGTATTGTCAATACCATTACTACATTTAATAAATGACAGATTTACTGTTAATAAAACAAAGTGCAACAGAGTGTCCTCAGTTTGAAGTTCTTACTTCACTGTGTAGTTCTGAGATCTGTTTGACAAACTCCATCTCCTTAGTTTCAGGCATTTGGTGGAAAACAGTGCTGCTGATCTCCTGTCTGCCTTTCTGCTTGTATTTATTCTGGAACACGTAAATGCCAAGTTAGAAAGATGCTAATCAATAAATAAGTGACTTGTTGATAATGACCTCCCCCACCTCACTCTGCAGCTCCATGACAGCTTTGGCGAACTTCATCTCGTCAGTCTCGGGCAGCTGAGAGTACAGGTTGGTGTTTAGATCCTTCTTACCTTCTCTGTATTTCACCTGAAGAGACAGAGATCTCAAAGTTGGCTACAAATCTGTTTTTATTTTTATTTCAAACTTGAGTTAAATGTCTGATCTGCTGATCTGAATGAGAGTTGTTTTCATGCCTGTGTACAGATATGTAAGCGTGTCCACATTAAAGAACCAACATAAACGGACTGCTGGTTGTCTATTTTTAGGTGTTTTTCTGAACAGTGCAACCATCTACATGTTTTTACTGACGGTTTCTCTTTGATTTCAAAATGTTGACAGGTGGAAAACATTTCCTTTCAGCCCAGCTATTAATCTGACACACAACAAAGCCAAACATTAGAGGTCACAGTTTTAACAGATCTTTCACATGCAAGGAATGAGTTTACAGGAAAACAAGATTATTCTGAAAACGCAGAGAACAAGCACACAAAATGCACCTAAAAACAAGGTCAAAGGTTGCATTTTCATAATCTGTGACAATAAACTACCAAACCTTAAACTACTTGAAGATCAGACAAACTTCAGCAAGGCTGTGACTTGGATTCAGACAATGTTTCAGACACATAGAGGGGAAATAAACCTCTTCTCTTCAACAAATACGGAGTTGTTCATGTAAATGATAAATCATCTTTAAACTCCAGGGTTAATTGTGGAGTACCACAGGGTTCAGTACTTGGGCCCCAATTCTCTTTACTATATATATGCTTCCAAAAAGGGAAAAAATTATCAGGCAGCATAGAAAAAATTTTCACTGTTACGCTGATGACACTCACTTTTACTTTCCCATAAATCCTGATGAGCCCCAACCAGTTTAATAGACTACAAGCATGTCTTGAAGACATAAAAACTTGGATGACTTTAAATTTTCTGCCTTCTAAATTCAGACAAGACGAAAATTGTCGTCTTTTGGACCGGAGTTTTTAAAAAAAAAAAAACTGCTTAGTCAATCACTTAACCCTTTGGATGGCATTAAAAATTGACCCCCGATAATAAAGAAAAAAACCTTGGTGTTTTTTTTGACCAGGACATGTCTTTTAAATCCCCATATTAAAACAGGTTTCCAGGTTTTCCTTCTTTTTCATCTCCGGAACATTGCCAAAAAATTAGAAAATATCCTGTCCCGGATTGATGCTGAAAAACTAGTTCCATGCATTTGTTACTTCAAGGCTGGACTATTGTAATTTTTTACTATCAGGATGTCCACAAAATGCAGTTTTAAAAGCCTTCAGGGTTTAAAAATGCTGCAGCAAGAGTTTGATGAAAATTAAAAAGAGAGATCATATTTCCCCTACTTTAGCTTCCCCCTTCATTGGCTCCCTGTTAAATCCAGAATAGAATTTAAAATTCCCCTCCTCACATATTAAAGCCCTTTAATGATTTAGCTCCAAACCCTCATGGGAGAGCTGATTGTTCCCATATTCTAACAGAGCACTTCGTTCTCAGACTGCAGGTTTAACTGGGGGTTTCCTAAAGTCTCTAGAAGTAGAAGGGGGGCCCCAGATCCTTTTAGTTATCAGGCTCCTCCCCTGTGGAACCAGCTCCCAGTTTTAGTCCGTGAGGCGGCCCCCCGTCTACTTTTAAAGGCTAGGCTTAAAACTTTCCTTTTGATAAAGCTTATAGTTAGAGTGGCTTAGGTTATCCTGAGCTATCTCTGTAGTTTATGCTGCTATAGGCTTAGGCTGCGGAGGACATAATGACCACTTTCACCCTTTTCGCTACTTTCCCACAAACTTTTCAATTTTTTTAATTTTTTTGCTGTTATTTTCAGCTTTTAAACTTTGTTCTCTCTTTTCCTTTTCCTAAAAGAAGCTACCCACCTGGCCGGACTTTGTGTCTACCTGTGACAACTGTCTGGAGGGGGGCATCGTCCCAAGCTTCGTTTGGCAACAATTGGTGCTCCCCTAAACGATGATTCCCACGGGCCCTGTTTTTCAGTTTTTAAACCCTTTCTCTCCCCAAGACATAGCTACTGACGGAGCTTTTTTTAAACTAACATCTTGGTGCTCTCTTTAAAGGACTCTAAAACTTAAAACTGGCTCAGAGTTTATCTGTTCTTTTTTCCTAGGGCCAAAACACTAAAGGAGCTACATCCATTAACTTTAAAAATTTTTTCCTTCCCTAGAAAGTACCCCGGGATCAGTGCTTCTTTTTTTCTCTTTGTGTCTCTGCTCTGTTCTCTCTAACCCCCAGTCGGTCGTGGCAGATGGCCCGCTCACACTGAGCCTGGTTCTGCTAGAGGTTTTTTCCCTGTTAAAAGGGAGTTTTTTTCCTCTCCACTGTCGCTACCATGCATGCCTCAGTATGAGGGATTGCTGCAAAAGTCAACGCCAGTGACTTTTCCACTGTCTCTACATGCTCATCCAGGAGGAGTGAATGCTGCCAAAGTCACTGGAGGGATGCAATCTGCTGGGTTTTCCTTAGATAGAAAAACTTTTTATCCAATTTGAATAAATAACAGAATCTGACTGCACTGTTCAATGATTTGGATTAATTGTAATGTATGAACCTGACTTTTGTGAAGTTCCTTGAGACGACATGTGTTGTGAATTGGCGCTATATAAATAAACTGAATTGAATTGAATTGTAGGAGCAGAGGGACCTGTTGTGGACAACATGGAGGTAATTTCCGTGGTGGAAGATTATTTTACTCAAAGTATTCAATAAACTATGACCTCTTCCTAAACCTCCAACAAACCAAGTTGAAATATTCCAGAACTGAGTTGCATAAAATGTTTCTCGGGTCAATCAAAGTTAATACAATAGAAAATTAAACTTTTATTACACGTGAAAACCTGATGTAATTAAACTGATTGAGTGCCCTGACCAAATATTTGCCCAGGATTGGTCCACTCAGTGTTTAAACACCAGACCTGCATCTGTACCTGACTCTGCAGCTCAGTGGCTTCTTTTGCATGTTGAGTCTCCAGGGTTTGAGGCAGCTGGTGGTAAAGACAGCTGCTCTTCTCCTTCCTGCTCACCTCCTTGTATTTAGCCTGAACAAATCATCAGTCAAACATGTTTTCCAGCAGGAAAAAAATCCAGAATCTGGATAAATAAGCGGGACGGTTGTGTTTGCACTCAACAGCCAAGCATCAAGTTATTCTCACCTGGCTTTGCAGCTCAGAGACAGTTATAGCAAAGTTGGTCTCAGTGGTTTCAGGCAGCTGAGAATAAAGGCTCTGGGAGCGGCTCTTCATCCCGTCCTCTTTATATTTGCTCTGCAGGAAAGGATGGAAAGATGCAGAGGAGACTCGGGATGATGTAGCAGAGAGTTCATTTAGAAATGAACTTTTATAACCCTTAGGTTTGGTACAGGTGTTTGACAAGTTAAAGGAAACATCAAGTTGACTGTGATGTGATTAGGTTGTTTCAGAGCGAAGTGATGATGTTACAGAAATCAGCCCACCAGCCAATCAGCATACAGCCCCCTACGGTGTGATGTTTTACCTCACTCAGCAGCTCAGACACCTTGGCGGCGAGCTCCATCTCTGTAGTCTGCGGCAGCTGAGCGTACAAACTAGACGACATGGACTCCTTCCCGCTCTCCTTGTACTTGTTCTGATGAAAAGGCAGAAGTGCAGCAACTGAGTTTGTCTCAGATCTAAAGTTTAATTATAGATGTTTTTTTAATTAAAGGAACCAGAGTGGACTGTTTCTAGACACATGTATGTAACAAGCTCCAATAGTTCTTCAGGGTTCTGTACTTGGACCACTGTTTTTAACTTTATATATCCTTACAGTAAGTAAAATTATTGTACAGTGAAGCCTTCACTATTGCTTTGTGGATGACTCTCAGGTATATTTATTATTAAAGTCTGTTAAATCTACAAGAGATTTTGGAGTTGATATGTTAATTTACTTTTACAAAAAAAACATCTATAGGGAACTCTTCATCCTGCACAATATTGTAACCGAGCAGATGGACTGGGTTCTGGAAGGGTTCTGAATGTTCTGCCCCTAACTCAAATAACTTGACAGGAGTCAGACGTGAGTGCAGCAGTAGCCCGGCACCTTCTCTTAATTACTTTTTTCTTTCAACACCGAATAGTTCCCAGCATACCTGTAAAGTACCTCCAACTGTCGTAAAACCCAGGACAGACAATAATGATTATGATAATTAGAATTAGTAATTAAAATTAGTTGCATCACACCTAAAAGTGAGACAATAAATAATCAGGTTACAGGTTACTTTAGGGACCCAGGTACTCTATGTTCTGAGGTGACTTGTAAACTGGTTCCTCCTTACAGCTAATTTTCAAAACAAAATTAAAGGTACTTTCCTATAACTTAGAGAGTATTTTAGTGAACTTAAATGGTACGTCTCCACAGCGTACAGGGTACTATCTGGGAAGAGGCTGTGATATAAGGCTACCAATTACTTGGTACTTTCCTTAAATTTTTAAGGTTAAACTGCAAGTTATTTCTATGAATTTATATGGTACTTTTTTTGTAAATTACAGAGTACTTCCCTAGAAATTACTGGATACTTTCCTCAAATTAACAGGGTACTAGTCATGAATTTACAAGGTACTTTCCTTTAACTTTAATTTACAAGGGAATGTTTTGGAATTTACTGGTTATTACTGAAAAGAGGCTATCACCTAGACACCTGTTGGAATCATTTCTATTTGCAATGTCCTTTCAAGAACTTTTCAGTGTCTTTCAAAACTTACAAGGTGCTTTCCAAAACATTTCAGATTATTTCCTAGAAAGGACCATCGAGTTTCAAACTTACAAATTCATTTCACAAACTGTATGATCCAGGAAAGTACAGGTTATATAAAGTATGGGCTAAAAGGGAAAGTACTCCTGGATCAGTGCTTCTGTGCATTTTGTCCGTCTGGCAGATAGCTGCTCACACTGAGCCGGGTTCTGGTTCTGCTGGAGGTTTCTTCTTGTTAAAAGGGGAGTTTTCTATTCCACGGTCTCTACACGCTCATCCAGGAGGAGTAAATGCTGCTGACTCGATGCAATCTGCCGGGTTTCCTTAGAACAACTTTTCAACCAATTTAACTAAATAACTGAATCTGACTGCATTGTTTGGTAGTTAGGATCACCTGGAAAAGATGTACTTGAATCTTTCTTTTATTTCTTGCAAAGCGTCTTGAGACATATTTGCTGTAAAAATAAACTGAATTAAATAATGTGCACAGGCATGGACTGGTTACCAGTCTGAAGGCATACGAAGGTTTTAAACCCTAAAATGTTGCCGTGACACCGCTTCTATGGTTTAAACTCTAGAGGGTTCAGAGAGCGTCCGGGTCTCAGGCCGAGTTCGGGGCGGAGTCACTCCACACTCGTCCCTCCTTCACCTGTTTCAGCTCATTCCCATTTCTCTTAATTTCAACAAAGACAGACGACTCCTTGGAAAGTTTCCATGCTAAAAGTCTAGAGCAGTATGCCTGCAACGCAGAGTGCAGGCTAGCTAATCCCCTGCTTAATTAACTATCTAATGCTAGCTATCAGTTCTATTCCATAAAGAGCAAAACAGCAAAAAACAATGATGCTTACTGCATTAAGGTTTCCATTTCATTTTATACAGTATTTGCTTTAGTCTTCCACCAATGGGCACATCTGTTAAAAATAAAGTGACCCACAGACGCTGAAATTGAAGCACTGAAGAACTTTTACCTGAAGAACAATTTAATTTAGAGTTTTCTAAAAACCATCTAAAAAAATTCATATTGGTAATGCATCGTCATAGTATGCAAAATATTAACACTGGTCTCACTAACAACAGTAAATAAATGTCATAGGCAACATTATTATATCTGTAACAACACTGCTTTAGTAGCAACAATGTAAGGATTGTTCGTTTTGTCTAAATACCATAAAACTGCAGTATTATTGCTTAAGGTTATAATAGAGCGAGAATTTTATACCAGGCCATGCCTAAACAGAGGTAGGAAGAATTAGTAAACAGTATTTATCCAATTATATCCTTCCTCCATCACCTGAAAAGCCTTAATGTTGTTGTTTGAATATTTTTAGACATGAACATCCACTGAATAATGTTCAAGCAGCGATACGCTATCACTACTGCATGGGCAGTATGAGCTATAGACATCTTTTTGGCTTGTCTGCAACAAAACAGATGAATATCAGAAGAAATTCCCATGTTTCACACCTCAGAATGCTAGTGGATCAGTGAGCAAATGTTCTGCTTCTAGCTCCATTCAGATCAATGGCATCCTCATGCATCCCAAATAGAAGATATTAATCCTTGGTGTGAATGCATCAAACTACAGAACCTTAGAGCGAGATTTTGGTTGGGGTTATTTCTCTGTTAGTGCATCAATTTTTTCTCCAAAATATCTGATTTTTATACATAGATGCTCCAGTTCCTTAGAGGAGAAACGCTGAAAGCTTTTTTCTCCCACAAACAGCATTGCAAATAAATGAAGTTTTTTATTACATGTCTTGAAAGTGGCTGATATGACTCAATCATTAAAGTTTGTCTTTACTGCCAGCTAAAATGCAGCAAAGTGGGCGTCTGAGTGCAGGTTTGTTTGCAGCTCCAACATTCCATGAAGGAGAAAACTGGTTTAAACTTCGGTGCTTAGAAACAAACCAGCGGAAGCCTCTAAGACACTCAGCAACACCATTAACTAACCCCTAACTGCATAAGGAATGAAGTTTTTATGCTGAAATACTCCGTGATAAAAAGTGGATGAGTGTGAATAATAGATGTTTGTACCTCGCTCTGCAGCTCAGTAACCTCTTTAACACGCAGCGTCTCCAGAGTCTCAGGCAGTCGGTGGTACAGAGAGCTGCTGGCCTCCTTCTTGCCTGCTTCCCTGTACTTAACCTGCAGGGAAACAATGAAACAATTCCCTGTCAGGGAAAAACACTCCGTGCTCTGAGCCTGGTTCAACCCAGGAACAAAAGCAGATGGGAGCTGATGTGATTTTAATCTTCTTAAGGACAATCTGAACTCCATGAAAGCTCAGACGGAGTCAGTGTGGAGCAAAAGCATCCAGCAGCGCTGAATGAGTCTCAGATAATAAGACCAGAATAGACAGCAGCAGCCAGTTTATCTACAATATGTGAACAAGTTGGAGCTCCTGAGAGGCAGCAGCTAATTCTGTCTGTTAGGACGTTCGACTGATGTCTATATTTTCCTGTCAGATCAGGAATTATTTAGTTTGCCTCTGCTTCCATGTGAAGCGAAGGATGAAAGCTTTGTTGAAACATTTATGTATCAAATCTTATCAGTTGCATTTATAAAATTAATTGAATTATCCTGATCAAAGCTTTATCCTCTAAATACAATAAACCAATAACGAATGCAAATTAATTGGACATTTAAAAACAATTTAACTAATTGACAAATCAAAGAGTTATTTGTGATTAAATGTTGCATAACGAACAGCTTTCTGCCAGTAAGTGCACGGTGAAACCGCAGAACACAACAACAACAACAACATGTGAGTATATGAATATGAATATCAGTCAGTCTTCCTCACCTCGCTGTGAGTCTCGGCCATCTCCTTAACAAACTGTGTCTCCAGAGTTTCAGGCAGCAGCGAGTACAGAGTGCTGGGCAGATCCTCCATGTCCTTCCTGTACTTTGACTTAAAAACAACATGAACATATTCAGTGAACCTCTGACACAGGAGCTACAAAACAAAGCAGGAAATGAATATGAAACACGTCTTAATGTTAAGATACAAAAATAAGTTCCTACACATATTTTTCATGTCAAAATTTAAAACTTATCATCCATCAATTTCTTCGGATGGATGGATGGATGGATGATAGTGGATGGATGGATGGGTGGATGGATGGGTGGATGAATGGATGATAGTGGATGGATGGATGGATGGATGGATGGATGGACGGATAGATGGATGAATGGATGATAGTGGAGGGGTGGATGAATTGATGGATGGATGATGGATGGATGGATGGATGGATGGATAGATGGATGGATGGATGGATGGATGGATGGATGGGTGGATGAATGGATGATAGTGGATGGATGGACGGATGGATGAATGGATGATAGTGGATGGATGGACGGATGGATGAATGGATGATAGTGGATGGATGGATGGATGGATGGATGGATGGATGGATGATAGTGGATGGATGGATGAATGGATAGTGGATGGATGGATGGATTGACGGATGGATGGATGGATGATAGTGGATGGATGGATGAATGGATAGTGGATGGATGGATGGATTGACGGATGGATGGATGAATAGATGATAGTGGATGGATAGATAGTGGATGGATGGATGGACGGATGGATGCAGGGTGTGTAGAACCCCTGGTCCTGTCTTCAGTTAGAAGCCACACCTCTACAGGGAGGTTCTCAGCCTCTGTGGCTGTACTGAATGATGCGTTCAGGGTCTTCACCTCGCTCTGGATCTCTGACATCTCCTTGGCAAAGTGCGTCTCTGCCGTCTCTGGGAGGCGTGAGTACAGGTTCTTACTGATCTCCTTCTGTCCCTTTTCTCTGTATTTCACCTGAGAGAATAAACCACACACAGCTGACTGCAGCACTTTCCAAAGTCACACCCACTAGTGACGTCCTACTGAGTTTTTACCTCGCTGCAAACGCCTCTCAGCTCCTTAGCCAGCTGGGTCTCAGAGGTCTCAGGTAGATGATGATACAGAGATTCGCTCACTGGCTGTTTGTACTTCACCTACAGACCATTGTACCGTTTAAAGGTTTACCAGAAAGGAAGACATGTTTAGTGAAGGTGAGCAGATGTGATCACCTGATACCTGACTCTGCAGCTGTGAGACGTCTCTAGCATGTTGAGTCTCCAGAGTTTCAGGAAGCTTTGAGTACAAACAGCTGGACGCTTCTTTTCTTCCTGCTTCTTTATACTTGACCTGAAACATGGAATCAGGACTTAAAGGCACAGACACATATTTATAGTTTAGAGGAGATCCTGCTCAGAAAAACATTTCATCTTACCTCACTTTGAATTTCAGAAACAGCTTTAGCAAACTGGATTTCATTGGTCTGAGGGAGCTGGGAGTAAACGCTGACAGTCTGGCTCTTCTTCCCACTTTCCTTATATTTGTTCTAAACATTCCAAGAAATGAACATTTTTATTCTAACTGGCACTGAACACATCCATCCATCCATCCAACCACCCACCCATCCATCCAACCACCCACCCATCCATCTATCCATCCATCCATCCATCCATCCATCCAACCACCCACCCATCCATCCAACCATCCATCCATCCATCCACCCACCCATCCATCTATCCATCCAACCACCCACCCATCCATCTATCCATCCATCCATCCATCCAACCACCCATCCATCCATCCATCCATCCATCCATCCATCCATCCATCCATCCATCCAACCACCCACCCACCCATCCATCTATCCATCCATGAGGGTGGTAGGTCCAGTAGGGAAACCCAGACCTTCAGCTCATTCCAAAGGTTCTCTCAGGAAGAGGAAGAGCTCTAGGTCTTCAAGGTCCTCAACATAAAGGTTATAACTTTTTACTCCCAGTTTATTTCTGCACATTCATTTGACTTATTAAGCCAACTGATGTCCAACACCCTGAAGACGCTTGGATTAAATATGGTTTAAATATTGTTTTTTAATGCATCACAGTAAAGATTTCTTTAAAGTTAGCATTTGGCTGTAAAACGTGTGTGCAGCAGTCTGATGAACCGTACCTTGCTCAGGATTTCTGTCACCTCTCGCGCAAACTGAGTTTCTGCAGTTTCAGGAAGCAGAGAGTACAGAGACGACGTCATCTCCTTCCTTCCTTCTTCTGTGTATTTTTTCTGTTGGAGACAAAGATCCAGAGAGACGGGTTAGAAATGTATTCTACAGAGATGGCTGATGAATTAAAGAGGACCTCTTTTTGACCAAGAGAAGCTGAGAATCAATCCATTTTACTTTTAAATCGCTTTTACCTTTGCTTAAAATCAACTGGATATAAACCGAGTCTGTCAGACTGGAATAAAAACCCAAAGAAAGGAAGGCTGGATGAGGACATGGAGACAGGCTAAACATCACTCACTTCACTCTGCAGCTCCATTACTTCTTTAGCATGTCTGGTCTCCAGAGTTTCAGGCAGTTTGGAGTAAAGAGATGAAGATGTCTGCTCCTTCACCACCTGCTTGTACTTCACCTGATGCAGAAGAAGCAGCAACTGAACAACTGTCCCACTCCTCTGGGTGCTTTAACATTCCTCTTATATCATTATCACCTCTGCAGCCGGTTTATCTGTTGTTGGACCACTTTCTGACATCATTGGTCAGATTTATCAGCTGGGGACCAATCAGACTTGAGCATCATTCCCTCACATACTTTAAATGCTTGGTTGGGAAATAAATTAAAGACCGGAAAAAATCGTTTCTACGCCTTTCACAGAAACATATTGGAAGTAATTATCAAGACCAAAAACTGAAGCTATAAAACAGTTCCTTATGAATTGTTGCTCTTTTTCTGCAGTTACAAAGATACATAAAAGTTTTAAAATAAAAGGTAAAAATAAAAGCTCTGAAATGCATTTGTTTGCAGTAAGAGATGATTGATGTTTGGCTGTAAAACTGCAGAGAATAATGTTGAGAGTTTTCACCTTGCTGTGAGTCTCAGCCATCTCTTTTACAAACTGTGTCTCCAGTGTTTCAGGCAGCAGCGAGTACAGAGTGTTGGGCAGATCCTCTGTATCTTTCTTGTACCTCACCTGAGAAGGACAAAAACAGCTAACAGATGCAAGAGAGCTGCCAGAAACAAGCAGAAAAAGGCTTTTAGTGAGCGTAGCTGCACCTCGCTCTGGATGTCCAACACCTGCTTGGCCAGATGCATCTCAGGCGTCTCTGAGAGGAGGTGGTACAGGGAGGAGGACACCTCCTTCTTACAGCCCTCCTTATATTTCACCTGCATCACATAAATCAGCAAAACTTTTATCCATAAATGATGATGAGCACACAGAGTTCATCCAATAAACTAATTTAATTTATTTAACTAAAATTCACAGCCCCAGGTTATTAAAGGATTTATCATCACATTTAAGTGTCAGAAAACCTGAGAAATCTTGTTCATTTCAGGGAAAAAAAAAACAACCAGTTGTGAATAAATTAACTGCAGATGGACCAATACAATTTTAGCAGCATCACAGACAGTGTCATCAGATAAATAAATGAATAATACAATTTTACAGTTCTATTAATGTAGTGTAGCTGAAGACACATTAAACTGAGTTGCTGGAAGGAACACACTGTTCAGAACCTGAACAGAAATGATCATTTTTATCTGAATGCTGCCAGAATTATAGTGTTTTGAATTGTAGGATCTTTTAAATTGTTAGTTCACAGTAAATAGCTTTTAATTCCTTCTACAGGGTGCTGGTTTTTTAGGTCTTCAAGCTGACCGGACTCAGAAAACATTTCTTCTGACTTCCTATTCCTGACTGCAAAAATCAGCACATTAATCTTAATTTTATGGCCTTAAATCCAAAGACCAATTTGTCTTGTGACATTCTGTTGAGCATTTATCTGATGTTGGGCGTTCCTTATGTTTGCTGCTTTCTTCCACACTTTTTAATCTTATATCTCTATTTTGACGATGGAAAAAACAGTTTTGAGCTACAAACCTGAAGACAACTGAACAAGAAAAGCTGTAAGGTTTTAGGAATAGGCTCTTAAAGGTACGGATACATAATTTCCTGTGACCTGTGCAGCATTTTATCTTATTCTTTAAATCAGAAAGGGGAACAGAGACAACAGGGACTGCTGGTGATGGTCCAGCAGGAGGAACCTTCATGAGAAAACCTTAAAGGTCCAAACCAACAGGACCGCCTGCACTGATGCTTTAAAATAATAACACAGGGTTTAAAACGTTTTATTTGACTTTCACAGCTGATGTGGTTTGCTTAATGAGATGATGTTATTGCATCCTATAATCTGCCTTTCTTCCAAGTATTGTGTTCATACGCCGCGGGTCAAATGATTCTTTACATCACAGCCCAAAGAACCAATCACCTGACTCTGAAGTTCTGTCACTTCTTTGGCCCGTTCAGTCTGGAGAGTCTGAGGAAGGCTGGAGAACAAACTAGATGACAGCTGCTTCTGCAGGTCTTCTTTGTACTTCACCTGAAGGAAGAACAAACATCTAGTCAGATTTACATGTTTGATGTAAAACTACATTTCAAAATCACTCATCTTATGGAAGCCAATAAAAACGATAAATATTGGTAAGAAAGTAGAAGATTTGTCTGAAAACACTCATTTAAACCATAAGAACATCTCACTGCAGCAGCTGATAATTACAGGTCAAATTATCACGCAG
This sequence comes from Crenichthys baileyi, assembly GCA_036173005.1. Classification (NCBI taxonomy): domain Eukaryota; kingdom Metazoa; phylum Chordata; class Actinopteri; order Cyprinodontiformes; family Goodeidae; genus Crenichthys; species Crenichthys baileyi. The sequence goes on along the minus strand of JAHHUM010001634.1, from coordinate 19,185 downwards.
GGATGTTTCTTTTTCTTAGTGAAGAAAGGTTCCTTTTAACAGCTGATTTTATGTCCGATTGATCCATGTCTGCTGAGTCACCAGCTCCAGAACTGTCAGATTTAAGGTGTAAAACACCAGAACCACAGGCCAGCATGAAGCATGACTGTTAATTAGTGTTTTAATTAGAGTATGGGCATGACTGTTTGTCCTGTGGTGGACTGGTGACCTGTCCTGGATGTTCCCGCTTCTCGCATGACGGAGCGGGCGTGTAGATGATGGATGTGTGTGTGTGTGTGTGTGTGTGTGCGTGTAGTACCTGGCTCTGGATCTGAGAAACCTGCTTGGCATGTTGGGTCTCCAGAGTTTCTGGCATCACAGAGAACAAACTGCTGCCGGTCTCCTCCCTCCCTGACTTCTTGTACTTTGTCTGAAAAGCAAAGTTTCTGTTAGTTAAAACATCTAAACAGCAGAATCGACCCTCCAGCTTTCAGCCACTTGTTCTCACCTCACTCTGCAGCTCGGAGACAGTTTTAGCAAACTTGGTCTCGGCGGTTTCTGGCAGCTGAGAGTAAACGCTCTGAGACAAGATCTTCTTCCCCTCCTCTTTGTACTTGTTCTACAATCAGAGGCAGAAATAATCAGATGGAACGTTATTATTTAAATGCCAGCACCGGTTTAAGTACTGGGAAACAACTTTATGAGGAGATCCACGCGTTTCAGCCTGTGGCCTTCATCAGCATCACCAGCTCAAATACGTTGGTCTGTTAATAAAGTTGTTTCCTGGTGCTTCAAGCCTTGCTGTAGTCTTCCCCTCCCCAGATATTTAACACTCTCCATCCACCCTGGGAGTTAAAGTTGGACCAGAACCCTTTGGTTCTCCGGGTCCTCCCAGTACTCATTTTTGGGTCCTGCTACAAACTAAGCCGTACTCAAATAAAATCAGTTTCAACAAACTGACGCCCTGCTTCAGCATCGCTCTGCCAGAACACATCGTAGCTTCCTGGATCATTTGCTACATTTTAGTTAGAAACAAAGTCGAGTACTCACTCTGATGTGAGTCTGAGGTATAATCCATTATTTTATGAAGATTGTTTTTACCAGTTTGGCTCTAAAAAATGTGACAGCACAAAGAAATGTAAAATCAGAAAATAAAATCATCTGATGATCCCATGTCACCAGTTTAAACAATTAACTAGCATGAACTGGTTGTTAATTGGCTCCAACAAGATTATCCATAAAATCATCTTTTCTTCCTCAAACAGACGAAACATAAATGTTTCAGCCTACAGATGGATTCTGTATAACGGCTGATTTCATGCTCTAATGACACATTTATGGTAGCAGCATTCAGAGAAACAGAACATATACAACTATTAATTATTATACTTTATACTTAGTTATATCAGTACTTTTCATGAAAGTTATTGATGTGGAAAACTTTGATGAAGCAGATCAGAGCTGACTGGACATTATTCATCCTGAAATACTTTAACCTTGGTAAACGTCAGGTTTGTGGCACCAATTAAAAGTTAATCTGGATTCAAATGAACAGAAAAAACTAATTCTGGTTCTGTAAAAATCATTTAGACAAAATGACATGAGGACACATTTATAAACTCAGATGTCAGACGTTTTGAAGCCAGATGTTGGAGTTGCTCCACAATCAGGTGATATTTTCTGTCCTGTGAGTTTGCTCGTACTTCGCTCTGTAACTGGGCGACCTCTCGGGCCAACCGGGTCTCCAGAGTATCAGGAAGCTGGTGGTAAACTGGACACTGCAGATCCTTCTTCACACCTTCTTTATAAAGCAGCTACGAGACATCAAAGAAACTAAATTAGCCAACAATATTTCTGCCTTAAAAGCAGAATGATCTAAAACATGCACTGACCACAGGACATCTATTCCACTTATTTCATTTTATTTTACCCTGAGATCCACTAAATCTACCTCGCTCTGAAGCTTTGAGGCCTCCTTGGCGTGTTGCGTCTCCAGAGTTTCAGGCAGGCGGTGGTACAGAGATGTTGACGTCTGCTTCTTACTGGCTTCTCTGTATTTTGCCTGAAGGGTAAAAAGAGCTTAAGTTTGACCGTCCTCCTCTGAACCATCTGGGCTCCAATATAGTTTTAGCTTCCATCCCTTCAGACTGAAAAACTGTATAAAAATTCATTAACAAAAAAGAAAGTAACTGCTGCAGCTGAGTGATGCTTAAAGAAAGAATAAATACAAAAACCTCAGATTTTATGAGACAAAGTGGTGCCTGATTGTGAAGCAGAAGAAAGAGGGAGAAATATATTTTTCAAATGTTTTACAAATAAAATTCTGAAAGGTTCTGTATGCGCCTGTATTCAGCACCTTTACCCTGATGCCTTCAAATAAGTATAGTCCAAGAGGCCCATGTTAGGTCTGGGGGAGCTGCAGAGATTCACAGCGCAGATGGGAAATTCTTTTGATAGGGACATCTGTTGTGTATTCTACAAATCTGGCGTTTATCAAAGACCAGCAAAGACAAAGCTATAAGGAAGCATGTAGGGGACACTATCACTGCACATCACCCTGAACACACCATCCCCACTGTGAAACATGGTGGAGGCAGCATCATGCTGTGGGAATGTTTTTCTTCAGCAGGAATAAGGAAGCTGGTCAGAGTTGAGTAGAAGATAGATGGAGCTAAATCCAGGACAATCCTGGAAGAAAACCTGTTAGAGGGCAGCAGAAGACCTGACACTGGGATGGAGGTTCACCATCCAGCAGGAGAACATCTCTGAACATACAGCCAGAGATATTATGAGATGGTTTAGATCAAAGCAGTGTTAGAGAAGCTGGACCTGCAGCTAAAGGTGGTTCTGCAAAGTACCGGCTCAGAGGGGCTGAATACAAATGTATACCAAACGTTTGAGAGTGAAACTCATTCAACAAATAAGGACTTTGCATAAAATCCCATTAAAATACTTAAGTATGTTGCTATAATCTGAAAAAATCTGGAAAAGTAAGGAGTATGTGTACCTTTGCATGGAAATATACATATATTTTTTCTTTTATTTTCTTTAGCTGAAAATGATTATTAAAGCTTGATAAGCACAAGGTAAATATTTCACTGAGACACAGTCAAAAAAACAGCCAATCAGAGTGCAGCAAGACAAACATGGGGAGATGAGACAGAAAGCACGTTGAGAAACAATTAATTTTTTCTCTGAGGTTCGTTGAGAAGAAGATAATCTGCCAGATTTGATCAGCAACACTAGCAGAATCTTGTCAGTCCGCCCACCTGGCTCTGCATCTCCGTCAGCTCTTTAGCATGCTGGCTGTCAGGTGTCTCAGGAAGCAGAGAATACAGGTTGAAGCTCATCTCTTTCTTCCCATCTTCTTTGTATTTGACCTTGTCAGGAAATCAGATATAGAGCAAAGAGGAAGGAGCATCGTTCGTTAAACTTTACAAAAAGAGCAGATCAGAACAGAGAGAAGCAGGTTTTCCACACAAGTCATTACAGACAGCTTGGGTTCAGGTGAACGTTTCTAACAGAACGGTATGAGCGGTTGTACCTCACTGAGCTTCTCCATCTGCTGTCGGACAAACTGAGTGTCGATGGTTTCTGGCATCAGGTGGTAGAGACTGGAGGAGTCTTTCTTCTGATTCTGCTTGTACATCAGCTGGAGGACACACAAACACGGACAAAAACGCTGGCTACAGTGAATGTAGACTTTTACAACCTAAAACCAGATCAGAGAAATAAACCAAGACAACAAAACCTAAAGATTTCTTTCCTGGTTTGCTGTTGATTCGAGTTCATTTGTTTTTTAATCATTGTTCCTGCAAAAATAAATATTTATAAGGACAAAAGAGAAGCAACTGTTGAAGCTCATCAGTCTGGGAGGGTTAAAAGGCTATTTCAAGAATATCTGAAGATGGTTATTCATGAGGGAGAGAGATTATTAACAAGTGGAAAATCTTTAAAACTGCTGCTAATCTCCCCATGAGTGGAAATCCAGCCCAAGATCACACCAATACTCAGAGAAACGACTAGAAATGTCCTCAGACTTTATAGGTCTCAGTTAGCAGGAATGTTAGGAAAAGGGTTGGTTTGAAAGGGTTCAAGGAGAAAACCTCTTCTTCAAAAGAAGATGGCAAAATAAATTAGGCTTTTAAAGCTAGACCAATGTCTTTTGGACAGATGAAACCAAAACAGAGATGTCCCGCAATGATGAACAATTAAATGTTTAAGTAAAATGAAACACGGCATATCAGCACAAACACCTCATGCTAATTTATAAGCATGGTGGTGGAGGCATCATGCTTCAGCGTCAGACATAAAGACATCTGTCCATCAGCTGCCAAACTGGGTCATTACCAGGACAATGATCCCAGACACAGCAAAGAATCAAGATGTTATAAATGGCCAAGTCAAAGTAAAAACCCCACCCTTATTAAAATGCTGTTGTGGAACTTCAAGAAAGCTGGTATCTGCAAACCTCAATGAAATGAAGCAACACCGGGAAAAGAGCGGAAAACTATTTCGCCACAATGGCGTGGGAGACTGATAGAAAACAACTTCTAGTATTATTGTTGTTGAAGGTGGTTCTACAAGTTGTTGGATCATGTGGTGCTCACAGTTTGTCTCATTACTTTTCATGTTAACTGTCTGGGTAACTGAGCATGGTTACCTGGCTCTGCAGCTGGGACGCCTCCTTAGCATGTCGAGTTTCCAGAGTCTCAGGGAGAGTCGAGTACAGAGAGCTCATCACTTCTTTCTTTCCTGCTTCTTTGTACTTCATCTGAACATGAACCAAAAAATAAGTCTTCCATGTTTAAAACTGGATTAACATGTTTATCTGCAGCAGGTTTCATTCTAAAACACCTTCATAGAGACATGTGTGTCATCTGCGTAACTGATAACTGGCTCTGGACTTTCCCAGCTTTTATTCTACTTTGCATGCTGTGGAGTTCATTTCACATATTAAACTGAGACAGACAGAGTATCTTTCTGTTACACAAAGATGAAGAACCTTAGTTGAACCTTAAAGAGGAAAATCTTCTCACCTCATTCTGCAGCTCAGAGACAGTTTTAGCAAACTGAGTATCTGCTGTTTCTGGAAGTTGAGAGTAAAAACTCTGAGACAGGTTCCTCTTTCCATCCTCTTTGTATTTGTTCTGAAAAAAAGTGCAATGCTGAAAATCAATTTTAAGACTCATAAATCTGTCTGTGGTCACTGATCAGATGCTGTTAACAGTCAAATTCTATATTGATCTCGTTTCTCCTGCTAGTCTGCACTCTGATGTGAGTCTGAGGTATAACCCTCACATAACTGGGGAAACATGGAAGTGATTATTTATAAATGCTGTTTGAATGCATTTATAAATGCATTCAAACAGCAGGTTTGTGCATTGACCAGGAGAAGGAATAAGCTCTAAGCTGACGCACATCCTGGGTTTCCTCTGGCATTTTGGGGAAACTCATGTTTTTTTAATCTCTTTCCAACTGTTTGAGTATTAAAAATAAGATTCAGTATGATTGACTTAACCTAACCCAGCAAATTAAATGATAGCTTAATTTATTCCCTTTAGGACCAACCATGTTTAAAAAGCATATTAATTTTATCTGGCTGTGTCAGAGAGGCCAAAGAAAGCAAATTTAGCTGAGTTAATGAAAACAAAAAATTAAATAGGTCCAAAATCAACATATTTGGCTTTTTCCCAACCTGGAAATCTGCTTTCTTCACTGCAAAATGAGGTAAATCCATAAACCATAAACCAAATCTACCTATAAAATTATTCACAGTAAAAGAAGAACAAACGATATACAGTATCCCAATCTTCTGGGACCTAGTGTTGATTTCTTACCTCGCTCAGTATGTCAGTCATCTCTCTGGCAAAGCTGGTTTCTAGAGTGTCGGGTAGAGTTGAGTACAAGGAGCTGGACATCTCCTTCTTTCCACTTTCTTTGTATTTGATCTGTGGAGAGGAAGAAACGTGTTAAACAGGGAAATGTTGCTGTTAAAACACAGTCCTATATTAATGGTAGAGACATTAATCTGTTTTTAAGCTATTCTACTAAATTGCACCTGGTATATAAACTGTGGCATTCCACAAGGTGTGCTACTCGGTCCCCTTTCTTTTAATTTTGCCATAGAATTACGATTCTTTTCATTTAAAAACAATGAGGTCACAAACACACGTTGACCTTAGCACACCTTTATAGATATAGATCTTACAAGTTAGCAGTAAATCCGATTTTGTGTAAATGATCAAAAAATAGAAACTAAATTTGCATAATAGTCACCTACTTTACATCACATAGATTATTATTATTATTTGTTATTGACAGAGATGGCTCTTACCACACACTTTAAGGGCAGTGATATAACTCTCTTTTTATATGATTTCAGTTTATTTTAGAGCAAACTATCAAACAAATTAGCTTTAATTCATTGTCAAATCTATAAAGAAGTAACCATATGAATCAAAGATTCTTTCATCTCATTAACTAGTAGAGTTGACCTGGTCAGGGAGTTGGGTTATGAGATATAAGTGAAGGTTTAGGAAGTAAGAAGCTTTATTCTGATTCTAATGTAAGTAGACTTGAACTCAGCAGAAAGTCATAGATAAACTTTCGTACCCAAAGGAAAATTTTAACTTTTTATACTCATCAGTATGAGCGGGATAAATGTCATTCTACCGAATATATACCTAAGGTTTCTGGTGTATTTACTTGCTCTGTATGTTGTGTTGTTTTGGGTGGCTTTTGAAAGCTCATTTTTCGTGACCTATTGTGAAATAATCTCTTCAACATGACAACATTGTTTCGATCCCATTGTTTGAGACCACATTAATGAACACCTGATACATGTTGCATGGAACTATTCTTCTAGTTCGCACACTTAATTTAAGTTTTGGGAATGTAAATTAAAATTGGAGAAAAATCATTACTTCACTGAGCAGCTCTGCAGCTTCTTTAGCTCGCTGTGTCTCAGTGGTGTTGGGGAGCTGGGAGTAAAGGTTGGTCCTCATCTCCTTCTTACCAGCCTCCTTGTATTTAGTCTGCAAAGTTAAACCATAATGCTTCATTACCACATTTTAAAGAGCTGTATTGTAGATGTAATTTTAAACATACTTTTCAGGTTTATTTAACAAGTTCCGGAAATGCCATTAATAGAAACTGGTTTTACTGCACCTGATCAGATGATTTCACACATTTTATGATTGAAAAAATTATATTTGACCATTAAAAATGCAAAGATTCCATGTATGATTGCAGTCATGGTCGTACATCACTCTGCAGCTCTGACAGATGTTTGGCCAGCTGTGTCTCTGTGGTCTCAGGCAGCTGATGGTACAAACTGCTCTGAATCTTCTCCTTCACACCTTCTTTATATTTCACCTGCAGGAAAGGATGACGCATCACATCAATGGACATTTTAGATTGTTGGTGTTTGTTGGCTTCCCTTAACAGTAAAAGCTGCACAGGAAGGCTGTTTGGATAGAAATGTTTATGAAAATAATAAACAGCTCATGACAGTCAGGAAAACAGACACAATTTGGTCCTCAGCAATAATTAAATAGCTGTTTTTAATGTTAAATCCCACATTAATCAATGGATACAAATACGTAAAACTTCTTCTTCAAGGTTGGCAATGACACATGACACAACAACTGCAGGGTTATTATTTGACAATAAAGAAGTAAATATGAGTTAATATTCTATAATTTATTCAACATAATTACTATGATCAACATGAGGACTGAATGGAAAATTTGTCTTTATGAAAATTTGCAAACATAACATCTTTATCCTCCATGTCCTCATCCTTTATCATACAATGACATAAAAAGGTAAAAGCAGCCATAATTGATAGTTATTACCTTCCAGCAAAACAATGTGTGAGTATGAGTGATGACTGAGAGCTTCAATAAGAGGACTACAAGTTTTTACTTCTTTTATACGACAATAAAAATATTTAACTGTAAAGTAAAACATTTTAAAACACCATAGAATATTAGAGCATTGTTACCAGTTTCTTACCACATGTTTGCCATAATAACTAAATGATTTTATTACCACATTATTCCACCAATAAAATGATTTTAGTGTTTGGATGTCGCTGATTAATTTAAAATATTTTTATACTGTTACTGAATAATTTGTTTCCTTTCTTTACCTTTTGAGTTTTGACTATTGGTTCCTCGATAAGATAAAATCTAATTTATGTGTATGTGTATTTCCACAATGTTATGAATGTTACTTCCAGGTAATTAGCTGCTTATTACTTTGTTAATTGCAGCATAAATATGTATACCTTTGGCAATCAGCTGTTAGCATGAAGTGCTACTAAAACAACTCCAATATCAGCTTCCTGCTATGAAGCTTTGCACCATATCTGGTACACTAAGAAATTTCAAGTCAACTGCAGATTTAGGCTAAAACACCATCAGTGGAAATTACTCCTCCTAAGATGTTTACCTCACTCTGCAGGTCTGACACCTCTTTAGCATGCTGAGTGTCGAAGGTCTCAGGTAGCACAGAGTACAAGCTGATGTTCATCTCCTTCTTACAATCTTCTTTATACTTCACCTGAAAAACAAAGATGACAAACATGAAAAAGCAAAGATCATAAGATCTTCATCCTCCAGCGAGTAAAACATGCAACACTCAACTATTGAATGATAAACTACAAGTTTTTGAGGATGAGTAAATTATGACTGGTTCTGGTGATACCTCGCTAAGCAGCTCAGAGACTTCCTTAGCGTGGACCGTCTCTAAAGTCTCTGGCAGTTGATGGAAGAGGCTAGAGGACAGATCCTTCTTCAGAGCCTCCTTGTATTTCCGCTGAAGGCAAAGAGGAACATAAACAACTAAATAACATCCGTTAAATTAACTACGGTGGTCATCAGGGCTAATTACTTGGTCCACTTTTCCAAATGTCAGGTCCTGAATTCCAAGTTTTGTGTAATTTAACCATATTTGAACTGATTTAACATAGATAAAAAGGCCCATTCACAAAGAAATAAACATTAATGTAACTCTGGTTGAAGGAAAAAAATGATCAGAGATATTTTTGAGTAAACGAACACCTTAATGGATCTGTAGAGCAATTTGTCAGAAACAACAATGTACGCATTGGATTCTAATGAGTTCATTAAAAGTAGAAACTAAATGAATAGACCTGTCACCTGCTGTGCACCAGGTAAAATGCTCCAATTAGTGACAGTTGTTACCTCACTGCTGAGCTCAGAAGCCTCCCTGGCATGCAGCGTTTCCAGAGTCTCAGGCAGAGTGGAAAACAGCGAGTGAGATGCTTCTTTCTTTCCCTTCTTGTATTTCATCTGATATAAAACAAAGAATAATGAATCTGGATGTTCAGGCACTTTAAAGACCAAAACTCATTAAATACACAGACTGATTAAATCTCTATGCGCATAGATTTTGTCTGATATTTTCGATGGACGAGCATCATATGAATTCAACAAAACATGAAATAAAACATTTATTGTCACTTTTTAAAGAACAAACAGAAAGACAGCCGAAGGTCTTAGATTGCTGCGTTCTGTTTGAGTTTACTCATTGCTGTCCTGTTTCTGAAGATGATCCTGGGTGATCAGTTGTCTTCTCACCCAGATTATTAGCAGCGTTAGACCGGTTTCCTACTAGTTCCTCACCTCGCTCTGCAGCTCAGCGACATCTTTGGCAAACTTCATCTCAGCCGTTTCTGGCAGCTGACTGTAGAGACTCTGAGAGATGCTCCTCATTCCGTTCTCTTTATATTTAACCTTTAAGACAAAAATAGGAGTTTCCTTCCTAAATAATCCAGTTTGCTTTCCTAACATAAATGTATGTTTGTTCATTCATCCCTGACTTTTTTGTGCTGTTTTTTGTCTTTTGCTTACTTGTTTTGGATGAACAGACTGTCTATCCTTGTAGAGAGAATTAATTTGGACGGTATTGCCTCAGCAGCATTTAAATGTAAATTAAAATGGCTGCGACTCTTTGATCATCTTTGTGATGATAATCAGAGCTGTGATGATGGCTTCATGATGGAAACATCAGAATCGATGAGCTGATAATGCTGCAGCTCTCTGCAGGAAGTTACAATGAGCTCTTACATTTTTTTAAATAAAATAAAAAACTATGGGAGAGGGGTTCTGATGATAAAATGATTGCCACTGTGACCTGGTTCTGGAGAAGATGAATAGAACTAGTTCTAACCAGCTTACTTCGTGCTCTGATAATCTCTAGAGTCTTATATGATATCTGTGAAAACACTGCAGAGTAACCTGAAGTCACTGCTGAACCAGTTTCATTGTGAGCACATCAAACACTGAAATGTCCAACTGTACCGCTGCAGCTCTCAGAAGCTAGAGGGGAACATTATTCCACGGATGTCGGGAGGTTTCATAGATTCTCTGTGTTTGTGAAACACATCATTACCATTAAACCAGGTTTTACTCTAGGCGGAAGAGGCCTATAATTATTCCTGCCGTTCAGATAAGTTTCAGGAAACTGAGTGAGTCACATGATGTTTTGCGTCCTGTTGTTACCTCGCTCAGCAGGTCGCTGATCTCTCTGGCGAAACTGGTTTCTGATGTTTCAGGCATGGTGGAGTAAAGGCTGCTGGACATCTCCTTTTTCCCGCTCTCCTTGTACTTTACCTGGTCAGATTTAACATCTTTAACATATATATCTTCTAGGGTAAAAAATACTACTGAATGCTGCGAATGTTCTCCACATTCACAGCCTTTACCACCAGAAGCTCAGGTTCGGAAGTCGTTCTCACCTCACTGAGCAGCTCTGCCGACTCTTTGGCATGTTGTGTTTCCAGAGTTGCAGGCAGCAGAGAATAAAGGCAGCTGTTAGCCTGCTTCTTTCCTGCTTCTCTGTACTTTACCTGAAAAAACAACTTACATGTAAATGCAACTTCCACCTCTTATCCAATCTTTTGTCTATTCTTCTAATTATTTTTGAAATTTATTTAAAATAAACATTCAAAAAACGTTTTTAAATGGCTTATATCAGATATATCAACATCTCAAACAAATTAAAGTATGCTAAACCCATCGAGCATTTCTACTGAACACAGAGTGTGAAACGTGTCTAATAATCATTGGTGTTAGCTATAAAACATTCATCCTAATGGCTTCATGGTCGTACATCACTCTGCAGCTCTGACAGATGTTTAGCCAGCTGTGTCTCTGTGGTCTCAGGCAGCTGATGGTACAAACTGCTCTGAATCTTCTCCTTCACATCTTCTTTATATTTCACCTGCAGGAAAGGATGACGCATCAATTCTCAGAAAACTATGAATCCCCAAATACCTTTGAACAAACAAGGTTCAGTTGATTTTTTTAAAGTTTCCTTTAACATTGATCTCACACATGAAGGCTGCTTGGATACAGAGTTTAGAAAAACTGATTAAGTAAAAGATTTTGCATAAGTGGCCGAAAAGCAGAGCTACAGTAGAGGAACTACCTCCGCTTCAGTTCAAACTTTGGCTTTAACTTGAAAATATTTCTTTAATAAAAAAACAGTGTTGTACTTGAAACAGAAGATCTATTTTTCTTTTTCTGACTGGACAGATGAAACCATGCTGTTATTGTTTTTCTGAAGGCACCTATCTATTAATAAATACAGCTTCTTGATATCTAACAAGCAATTCATTGTAATTAAAACTCAGCTCCTTGCTGATGTGTACAAACCAGTTTTCTTGTGAATCTAATTCACAAACTACACTCAAAAGAGGAATTGCTCCTAAAAGAAGTGCTACCATGCAAAAAGCATCTCCCTGCACTCACATTGTTTGTCCATATTTACATGAAATGCATGCATTTAGGTGAATGTCCACACATAGTAATGCATGTTTATATAAGTTTATTCAGAGCAAATAACCTTCCATTTGTGCTCTGTCAGTCCAGTGCAAACATGAAGCAGATAAAATGTTCAAAACCTCGGCAAAAATAGAGCAAACTGCAAAGCTTTGTGAATTCACCTCACAGTCTTCTAAATTACAGCACAGTTGGAACTGAATTGACCCAAAGACAAACCCCTGAGGGATCCCACAAACTAATTCAGAAGTATCTAACATCTCAGCAGTGTACCTCGCTCTGCAGGTTGGACGCCTCCTTAGCATGTTGGGTTTCCATGGTTTCAGGCAACACGGAGTACAGGTTGGTGCTCATGTCCTTCCTACCTTCTTCTTTATACTTTAGCTGCAACAACCAATCAGATGCAGAGTTCACAACATAAAGCTCCAAAAAGATTCTTGCCAAAACAACATTCTTAAAGGGATATTTCACCATTTTTACCCTGAAACTTCTTTTCTGGTCTTTTTTTCATATATTTAGGAGTATACTTGTTTAAGCAAATAACAACTCACTTCATCTGCACATTCAGAATGTAAACTTTAAACGGCACAAACATGCAAACTATGCATAATTAGACTGGTTTTATTGTGAAGCCCTTAGTGTAACCTACAGTTACATTACATATCATCTATCTGAGGCTGCTGTGTGTTTTCTAACAGCCGCGTACCTCACTGCAGATCTCAGAAACCTCCTTTGCACGCGCCGTCTCTATAGTTTCTGGGAGCAGAGAGTACAAACAGGAGTTCACGGCTTTCTTCCCCGATTCCTTGTATCGCATCTGAAAACAAACCCGTGTTGAAACTTTGGTGGGGGCTCAAACATCCTAAAACATCTACAGAGTCTTACTGTATGCTCACATCATGCTGGTCTCACCTGGCTCTGAAGCTCAGCAACACTTTTAGCAAACTGGGTCTCTGCAGTTTCTGGCAGCTGAGAGTAGAAACTCTGAGAGAGGCTCTTCCTGCCGCCCTCCTTGTACTTACTCTGACAGGAGATCCAACAACATCAGTAATTATCAGAGACTTTATAGATTTTAGCAGGAAGATTCTGGCTCTGGCTTTTAATGTTCATGGTGATTTCTTTGGAGGTGTTGATCTTAAATAAAACATCTAATTTGTGGAGGTCACTCAACTCATTTTGAATAACTTCTGAAGACCTTTAAGACTCCTAAAATACTGTGTTAATGTCCCTGTTTGGGGCTCTGTGAAAAAATCCTCATAGTATTTAAAAACTACTGTTAACTACGCAGTTATTCCAAGGTTTCAGCCAATAGCATTGAACTGAATAAGCAAAAAAGCAAAATAAACTCTGAGAAAACGTCCGAAAGCACGGAGACCTGCTGACTCGGGCCAATTTAAAAGACAACAGGAAGTCTGGCTGCTCAGTGGAAAATGGAACAAAATTAGGCCTATTTTCCAGTAAATTTTCAGTAATGTTTAATAAATCAAGACTATTGTACCTCACTGTGCAGCTCCGTCATCTCTCTGGCAAACTGGATCTCTGTGGTGTCGGGCAGCTGTGAGTACAGAGAAGAAGGTGCTCCTTTACCCAGCAGCTTGGTGCGATAATTCACCTGGAAGAGGGACGAGATGTAGGAGACTGAAACGTCCTCTGGGTCAGACAGCGCAAACAAAAACTCAAACGCTGCATCAGATCCGATGGTTTTTAGATTTGTTAGGAAGAACAAAAGTTCTGGGAGACGATTCTGGATGTCTGATTTGGAATTTCATCATAATTAGCAGATATTTATGATAACATTTTACATATTCTACATTGTAGCCAAACTGAATCGGTTTTTACAATTTACAACAATAAAGAAGAAAAATAACCACAGAGTGAAATTATGTGGTTAAATAAAGATTGATTTTTCTAGTATTTTTCTAATTAAAATTTAAGACAAAGATTAAGCTTGGTTTTTATTCTATTCTCCAACATGTGTGTGGGTGTGAGTACCTCACTCTGGAGCTGGGACACCTCCAGGGCATGCTGGATTTCTGGAGTGTCTGGAAGTTGGGAGTACAGGGAGATGGAGGCCTTCCTTTTCCCATCCTCTTTGTACCTTTTCTAAAACAGAACAGAAAAATCTGATCTGTCAGATCAGAAAATATTTTTTACCTCAGTTTTGGGCTGCATGTTTAGAGGTCATAACGCTTCGAGCCAAATATAGGAAACTGTGTGTGCTGTCTGCACACCTATAAAGAGAGGCTATGTTCTTAGCTGTTCAGGAAACCCTTCAACAATCCGCTTTGATTCCTCCAGATCTGTAAACAGAGCCTGGTTGAAATAAAATCCTACGGTTTAAAGAAGTCCTTGTCAACAGAGTATGTTCCGATGTGGAGCATTCTCACATTAGCAGTTTGAAGGTGACCAAATACCTGTTTAAATTTTTACAGGAAGGTCAAAACTTAAGAAAAACATCAGAAATCAGACACAAAAAAGTGATCGGTGCATCTCTAACTGAGCCTTTTCAGCTTTGTTTCATTAAATAATACATAATAATAATGAAAGTTTGATGCTCTTCTCTAACAAAATCATCTTTTTTTCTGACAAAATACTTAACATCTAAATTAAAGACATGATCAAAGCTGTGTTGTTTAGATGTACTTGTATAGTAATCTGCCAGAGAGAACATTAAACACGGGTTTCTGATGTTATATTTCAGACACATGCTCTCAGACTCTTTTTTAACATAAAGCTCTGGTTTGTTCAGCTGCTCTGAAGGGAGACCCTTTCAGTTTAAATGTGGCAGGAGATATAAGCTCCGGCCTGACTTCAACATGTTTGCTCTGTGAGCTGAAAGTACCTCACTCTGGAACTCATGGACGGTCCTGGCCAGCTGCATCTCGCTGGTTTCAGGAAGCTGAGAGTACAAACTGCTGCTCATCTCCTTCTTCCCTTCCTCCTTGTATTTATTCTGAGGAGCAGATAGAGATGCACAGTGAACTTCACAGACGTACAAACAAACATAAAAGCTTTTAACAGTCCAGACGGTGGAGCTTTCAATGCAACAATTGACACCATCCATCCCAGCAGTCTGACCTCGCTCAGCATCTCTGTCAGCTCCTTCACAAACTGAGTCTCAGTGGTTTCTGGCAGCAGAGAATAAAGGGAGGATGAAATCTCCGTCTTCACATTTCCTTTGTATTTTATCTAAAAGACAGATAAAAGAAAAATGATTCCTCCAGAACCAATAAAAGCCTATAAAACCTAATGATTCTCCAGCATTGAGAGGCCAGTAAAATCATCCACTAAAGATATTCTTATTGATTAAACCTTAAAAACCGCAGCCAGAGTATCTGTAGTAGCTAATTAGAAACTTGGCTCCGTTGGTGCTTTGAAGCATCTTTTCTTCCAGAAGGAGAAGAGAAACGATGTTTTTTTAGCTTTCTACAGTAGATCACATCCTGATAGGGAATACGTTCTGCCAGAGCACAAGGAAACTTTCTGATCTGTTGTTTTAAATGGCTTCACAGCTTGTTATTTTAAGCTGATTAAAAGGGTCAAACTGTGATACAGTCATCAAGCAACAGCCACATTCACCTCATCAAATAATGAGGAGACAGCAGAAAAGGGGACATGTGGGTAAAGTCCTGGGCCTGAAATCTGTGTCAAAACCAACAAAAATGGGTGAGCAGAGAAAGAAGTTCTGATTTGGTTGATGTACAGACCGGTGATGTATAAGAAAATTCTTTCATTTGTACACATGTCTAGAATGGCCACTAGAGGGCATAATTAAAGGGAAGTGGAGCCATAGTGTCATCAGGCAGCAGCTGCAGCACCCAACAGTCAGTGTTAACTAGAAGGTTTTCAGAGGGAAACTTTAGCAGCATCGGATGGAGTTTGACACGGGGCTTTTTGGGTTTGTACAAGGACGGGTGGCCAGGTTCTGTAAAAGCCCGTCATGTCAGTCGGTCAGAACCAACATAGCTGTAATGATTCAAGAGGTCCAAAACAGACCGAACCAATGAGGGATTGTTGTAATGATCACCTGGAATTACATCATCCATCCATCCATCCATCCATCCATTCATCCATCCATCCATCCATCCATCCATCCATCCATCCATCCATCCATCCATCCATCCACCCATCCATTTATCCATCCATCATCCATCCATCATCCATCCATCCATCCATCCATCCATCCATCCACCCATCCATCCATTTATCCATCCATCATCCATCCATCATCCATCCATCCATCCATCCATCCACCCATCCATCCATCCACCCATCCCTTCATCCATCCATCATCCATCCATCCATGGTATCACAGGGCAACACAGACACACAGGACAAGCAACCATGTCCACACACTCATAACTGAGGTCAGTTTCTAAAGACCAATCAGTCTAACAGTTATGTTGTCGGTGCTGTAGGAGGAACTCAGTGAGAACCTGCGCATGCACCGGGAGAACATTCAAGGCCAGGATTCGAACCCATGACCTTCTTCCTGCAGCTCCCTGTCCAGCCCCGCCATCTGGCCTTCATGCAAACCCAAAAAGCAACCCTAATCAGACTCCATCAGGTTCTGCTATTGCTGTCTAATGCATCTGTGGAGCATCTTCTGTGTCTGCTGACCTTCAGTAAGTGACTGATTGACTGCCAGATTCTCAGCTTACTCTCTGTTAAATTTACAAATGCTTTTACTATTTGCTGTCTGTTGGAGAGGCGCCTGCTTCTAGCCAATCAAATGCATGTGAACCAAATCAGAGACTGTATCACAATTAGAGATTGACTGATTTATGCTAATTCTAATGTGGTAAAGGCAGTGATTTACATTTAATAATAATTAGGTAATATGTCGCAGTGTTTCACAGTACTTTAGATTTTATCTAACTTTCTTTTACTTTAGGTTTTAAAGGACCAGTAGAGAGGAGATGCAGGCAGCAGGACTCTTCTTGACTTCTAGGTGGAAATAATTGGAAATATTAACAGTTTATTGGGGCAAAATCAGCTTCCTTATTCACAGATGAAAGGATAAAAAGCTCATTAACCTGAGACAGCCTGATCATAAATTTCTACACCTCATCATTTTGGGCTTCTGTAGGTTTTTAAGGCTTTCAGAGATGAGGAAAATTAGCTAATACAGAATTAATTTTGAAGGAGCATTTCCTGAATAATTCTCATTTATTACTGCCTAAGTCTATTATAACTACCAGTTATTACTGTGTTCATGAAATATTAAAAGTCAGCTTAATGGTGGTCAAAAATAACCTCAATAATATTAACACTGTAGTATATATGCACCACAAAATGACCTGCTTTCAGTCAAAACTATTGTTAGCAGTATATTATATTTTTCAGCAAATTCACTGCTTGTCCAGCGATTAGAGGGTTAATGTCAGTATTAGTGCAGCAGAGGTGTAGAAGTGGATCACACGTGAAGATGTTTCACCTCACTCTGCAGATCTGAAGCTTCCTTAGCGTGCTGCGTCTCTGGAGTTTCAGGCAGGATAGAGTACAGAGACATGGACGCCTCCTTCTTCCCTTCCTCCTTGTACTTAGACTGAAAACATCACAGAGGTCATCAGTTTTATAAGGACAGATGAGTTTGTTTTTCATCAGCTTGGTCCTTAGTTCAGTTAGAGCTCTGTGCATGAGTTCACACCTCAGAGATCACAGCGCTGATGTTCTTGGAGTGGATGAGCTCAGCTCCGGGCACAAACAGACTCTGACCCTTCATCTTCTCAAAGTCCTCCTTATATCTAACCTGCAGTTAGGAGGAGACATGAAGGAGCGTAATCAGCTGAACTTCTTCAGACACAGGAAGCACAGCTGAGTTACCCTGAAAAAGTGGAAATCTCAAGCTGTAGAATGAAAAAATTATAATCTTTAAACTTTTTATTTGCTTTAGTTTTACTGGAAGCTCCATGTGAACCTAAACTTATACTGTACACCATTTGTAAATACAGTAAATATCCAAAAAACATTAGGATCAAAGCCAGAACCCCTAAAACGTTACATTGAGTTTTCTTTTTGCAAAAGAACTCTAAAGTAACAGTGACCACAGTTAGTCCAGGAATGGTGTCCTGCATGTTTTCGATGTTTTCCCTAGTCATCACACATAAAACAAATGAATGGGTCATTATGAAGCTCCTACAGAACTTAATGACATACAGAGGAGCTACTTCTGCCATTTAAATCTGCTGTGTTAGAACAGGGTCACGTCTAAAGCATGCAGAACATCGGATCTTGAGAACTGGAGTTGTACATCCTTCTTCTAAAGCATTTCATTTGCATGAAAGTCATATTTACTTTTTCCTGCATAAAAGTGTTGTGTTTTTGTCTTAGTTTTTAAAAAAATGTCAACAAATTGCAAATATGTGAAAATGTAAGGCCCAGAAGACCTGCACAAAATACTGTGATGGAGATCTTACGATTTAACGCAGCGATGATAACATATTTGCTTGGCTCTTTTTGTTCTTTATGACATCTGCATCACCAGGGGTTAGAGTTTGGATCCCAGTCCCTGTCAGGTGTGGGTATCAGGGGCAGTAAGGGTCCATCCAACAGGTCAAACACATCACTGACACACAGAGAGTGATTGCAAAGCGCTCGAACTATGCGAGCCAACCAAATATAGAATCTGAGCAGTCCTTTGAGATGTTGTCCACATTCATATTGTGATTGGATGTATTGTGCAGCTCTTATGACCACAAGGATCTTTAATCTCACTCTGTTATAATCAGTGGTCTGAATTCTAGCTGTGAAATCTCACCTAGTCCCAACTGATCAAAATAAAAACCTTTCTATTACAGCATAAAACAATAAAAACTACAAAAACAGACCATAAACACTGAATGAAACATGGAAAATAAACCATAGGCAGGATCAGAGACACTAAAGCAAACCAAGGCGTGTGAAAGTTTAGGGCACATCGTAACGTATCCAAAATCAGAAATATAAATTTAGTTTGACTAAAGGATGGGAAGAAATGGCACTACAATGAAAGAAAGAAACAGGAAGTAGACGCAACAGAACAAGAAGTCTGCAGATCAACTAAAGGTCAAAAAGCTAAACTAAACTAAACTAAAGAGGATCTGTGAAATTAAACCTTAGAACCGACAGACTAAAAAAAATCATATTCTGATACTTTTACCAGATTCATTAGAAACTTCTATACAAACAGAGAACAAAGAGGTTGGAGCAAATCTATGAAAGAGGAGAGAGAACAGTTTCTCCTCCATGTGTTGTTTCTTCCCCAGTTGCTCTGCCTGATGGAGAATGAACACATCTTTGAGATTGTTGGCGTTTCCATGGAAACAGCAATATTTTGGGGTTGATCTGCGTTTGGGGTGGCGGTCAGCACCCAGATTCAAAGAAGATTTGAGGGATGACAGAAGCAGAAATA
>JAHHUM010001633.1:80505-97511 GCA_036173005.1 Crenichthys baileyi | reverse complement strand
AAGGGCTGCAGAAGGCACTGATGAGGAATTATGGTGCCAACCACACCTTACAGACCAAATAAGACAAAAGGAAAAGCTGACCACTGATACTCCAGATACTCCCAAGAGCAGTTGTCAACTTGGAGTATAAGGCCACTTTGTGTGAAAGTCTAGCTCAGTCCTGGGTGTTCATTGGTTCCTTGGTTCATACCATTGTGTTGGCTATACTGGTAGTTTGCTCTTATAGCAGTCAAAGTGTTGGCCTTGCTGCACAATTCAAGGTCATGGGGATTTCTACGTTTTTAATTTCACCAGTACACAAAGTTATTGCATTCATGCTGTTATTTTTCTTTATCCTTGTCTGAATCAATATTCTAGGGAGGCAATTAAAGATATTATTTCAGGACATCCTGCTCCCAGACAGCAAATCTATGGACCAGTTGTCAAAACAGAGTAGGGCAAAGAAATGCTTCCTGGGACAAAATACAGGTGACCAACCCAAGACTGGAGAGCAGGCCTGGACCTGCAAGGTTAAAAATAGACCTAGGGGTATTTATTAAATCTTACAAAAGGTGCCCTGCTGTCTCTCTCCTCTTAGAGCTTCTGTTTCTGGCTCTTTATTTCTTTCCTTCTATCCTTCGATCTATGTGCTGAGTTAGCTAAGGTGGAGTTAACGAGGATAAGTGGACCACACATGGGCAAAATAATTCAGTAAAGAAAGCTAGAGCAGATGTTAATGATTATGGATTTACAAGGATGGGGAAGAATACGTAAACCCTTCTCACCTGGATCTGCATTTTTTCTGTGCACATTCACCTTTACTGAGAAAGTTTTAAAAAACAAACAAAATAATCACATTTATTGTAAACCACAGTTCGTAGTTTTCATGATGAACTTTATATTTAAAAAACTTTAATCACTTTACATTTGGTTTTATTTTTTTTCACCAATCTCGGTAATAACACATTATGGGATTCCATCAGTTCCACTACCTGCCCTGATATTAATTTTTCCCCTGGTTGGTTTTATATCCTTTTTTGACTCTTAACTCTCCCACATTAAAACTGCAAACCAGTCATTCCAGGTTTAATGCCCTACTGAGATTAACATGTACAATATTATGGAAGACATCCAGAGCAATGCAGTACAATAGCCAGCAAAGTATCAAAACTCACTTGTAGTGTAGAGAAGGAAAAACAGTGCTGAAAGCATGTCTAATCCCTGCAGTTTACCCATACTACATCACTTTAAAAAAAATCATATAATAAAACAATAGCTCTTATTTAGGGTTGTACTTTAAGGCATGGTGGAAAGATATCTGAGAGGTTAAACCTTTGCACAGTTGAGATACTTATTAAGTAACAAAACAGGTCATTGATTTTTACAGCTTTGTCCAGGGTTTTTATGGAACATAAGTGACTCTCATAAGAATTTCACCATGCATCATTAAGTCAGAGATGTAGATGATCCACTAAACATTTTCCCTGCTGTAATGACAATAACATCACCCCCAAAAGAAGGTATGCATGAATCTTGAGGAATCCTCAAGGTCACTTTGGTGTTATTTATTATATTCTCACTATCTGTCAAGCTCAGTAGCATACCATTATTCAAATGACCATCCGGAAACCCATATAGGAGTTGTATCAGAAGAAAAAATTCAGTAATTTAACTAGTCCAATGAAGCGTGAGACACACACAACTACATATTTAAATATAATTTCAAAAAACATTAATTTGAATTTAGCCATGCATAACTTAATGGATGACCTTCTTATACGACAGCTGCAGTCAAGTGCAAAATTGTTGCTTGATTCCTCCGAGAAATTTTAGCCATGCAAAAAGTTCCACCCACCCACTTTGGAATTATTACTTACTTGTACTCGTATTCGTATTCGTCGTCTTCCGCTTTATCCAGGACCGGGTTGTGGGGACAGCAGACTCAGCAGAGACACCCAAACGTCCCTCCAGCGTGTCCTGGGCCGTCCCCTGGGCCTCCTCCCAGTGGGACGTGCCTGGAACACCTCCTGAGGAAGGCGTCCAGGAGGCATCCGGTATAGATGCCCGAGCCACCTCAACTGGCTCCTCTTGATGTGGAGGAGCAGCGGCTCTACTCCGAGCCCCTCTCGGATAGCCAAGCTCCTCATCCTATCTCTAAGGGAGTGCCCAGCAACCCTACGGAGGAAGCTCATTTCATCCGCTTGTATCCGGTATCTCGTTCTTTCGGTCATGACCCAAAGTTCATGGCCATAGGTGAGGGTAGGAACGTAGACCGACCGATAATTCGAGAGCTTCGCTTTTCGGCTCAGCTCTCTCTTCACCACAATGGACCGGCACAGCGCCCCCATTACTGCGGCAGCCGCACCGATCCGCCTGTCGATCTCCCGCTCCATTCTTCCCTCACTCGTGAACAAGACCCCGAGATACGTAAACTCCTCCACTTGAGGCAGGAACTCCCCTCAAACCTGAAGAGGACAAGCCACCCTTTTCCGGTCGAGAACCATGGCCTCGGACTTGGAAGAGCTGCTCTTCATCCCAGCCGCTTCACACTTGGCTGCGAACCGCCCCAGTGCATGCTCTAGGTCTTGGCTAGAGGGGGCCAGCAAGACCACATTATCTGCAAAATGGAGAGACA
The DNA here is from genome assembly GCA_036173005.1 of Crenichthys baileyi. Taxonomy (NCBI): domain Eukaryota; kingdom Metazoa; phylum Chordata; class Actinopteri; order Cyprinodontiformes; family Goodeidae; genus Crenichthys; species Crenichthys baileyi. The sequence continues at coordinate 94,897 of JAHHUM010001633.1, read as the reverse complement.
AAATCCACTGGTCCCCAAACCAGACCCCCTCCGGCCCTTGGCTGCACCTAGAAATCCTGTCCATAAAAATTATGAACAGGACCGGTGACAAAGGGCAGCCCGGTCCAACATGCACTGGGAACACGTCCGACAAACTCCTGCTCTGCTTGTACAGAGACCGGATGGCCCCTGATAAAGGGCCCCTGATTCCATACTCCTGGAGCACCCCACACAGGGCACCATAAGGGACACAGTCGAATGCCTTCTCCAGGTCCACAAAACACATGTGGACCGGTTGGACAAACTCCCATGAACCCTCGAGTACCCTGCAGAGGGTATAGAGCTGCTCCAGTGTTCCACGGCCGGGACGAAAACCACACTGCTCCTCCTGAAGCCGAGGTTCGACTATCGGCCGGACTCTCCTCTTCAATACCCTGGCGTAGGCCTTACCATGGAGGCTGAGGAGTGTGATCCCCCTATGGTTGGAACACACCTGCCGGTCACCCTTCTTCTGAAGGGCCCACACCACCCCAGTCTGCCAGTCCAGAGGCATTGTCCCCGACTTTCACGCAATGCTGAAGAGGCATGTCAACCATGACAGCCCCACAACATCCAGAGACTTGAGGTACTCAGGGCGGATATCATCCACCCCCGAAGCCCTGCCGCCGCGGAGCTTTTTAACCACCTCGGTGACTTCAGCCTGGGTGATGAAAGAGTCTAACCCCAAGACCCCAGCCCCTGCTTCCACCAGTGAATGCGTGATGGCAAGATTGAGGAGATCCTCGAAGTACTCCTTCCACCGCCCGTTAAAGTCCCCAGTCGAGGTCAGCAGCTTCCCACCCCCACTGTAAACAGTGTTGGCGAAGCACTGCTTCCCCCTCCTGAGGCACCGGACGGTTTGCCAGAATCGCTTCGAGGCCAACCGGTAGTCCTTCTCCATGGCTTCACCGAACTCCTCCCAGGCCTAAGTTTTGCCTCTGCCACAGCCCGTGCTGTGGCACGCTTGGCCTCACGGTACCTGTCAGCCGCCTCACGAGTCCCACAAGCCAACCACAGCTGATAGGACTCCTTCTTCAGCTTGACAGCATCCCTTACTGCCAGTGGCTACCACCGGGTTCGGGGATTGCCGCCGCGACAGGCACTGCAGACCTTACGGCCGCAACTACGGGCAGCAGGATCAACAATAGATGTGGAGAACATGGTCCACTCGGACTCTATGTCTCCAACATCCCCCGGAATCTGGTCAAAGCTCTCCCGGAGGTGGGAGTTGAATACATCCCTGGCCGAGGGCTCTGCCAGACATTCCCAGCAGACCTTCACTATGCGCTTGGGCTTGCCAAGTCTGTCCCGGCTTTCTCCAACTCACCACCAGGTGGTGATCAGTGGACAGCTCAGCCCCTCTATTCACCCGAGTGTCCAAAACATGCGGCCGAACCTGTCCCCAACCTGAAGGCACAGGGATGCGACCCTCTCATCCACTGAGGTAAACCCCAACAAGAGATGGCTGAGCTGGGGGGCAACAAGCAAACCCACCCCAGGCCGCCGCCTCTCCCCGTGGGTCGCTCTAGATTAGAAGAGTGTACAGCCCCTCTCGAGGAGATGGGTTCCAGAGCCCACGCTGTGCGTGGAGGCGAGCCCGACTATTTCTAGTCGATATCTCTCGACCTCCCGCACAAGCTCAGACTCCTTCCCCCTCAGCGAGATGACATTCCACGTCCCTAGAGCCAGCCTAAGCATCCGGGGATCGGGCCGCTGAGGTCTCCACCTTCGTCAGCCGCCCAATCCTCTTTGCACCGGTCCCTCATGGTTTCCCCTGCAGGTTGTGGGCCCACTGGGGCATGGCCTCGCATCTCTCATTCGGGCTTGGCCCGGCCGGGTCCCGCAAGGACCAACCCAGCCACCAGGCGCTCTCCGACGAGTCCCGACCCCAGGCCTGGCTCCAGGGTGGGACCCCGGCTCCGTCGTACCGGGCAACGTCACATGCCTCGATTTTATGGTCCTCATGAAGGTGTCTTGAACCACTCTTTGTCTGACCCGTCACCTAGAGCCTGTTTGCCATGGGAGACCCTACCAGGGGCATTTAAGCCCCAGACAACATGGCCTCTATGAGCATTCGAGCACTCAAATCCCTCCACCACGTTAAGGTGGCGGTTCAAAGACGGGAATTAATATTTTTACTTTTAATTACCTGGCCTTTTTTTAATCAGGAAAAAAACTTATTTAGAATAGGATTATCCTTTTGAAGGGAGCCCTGAGCAACATATGTTAAAATGGGAACCTTTGTTCCCAGAATATTATTCAGGTACCCTATTTCTAAGATTGTCTGCACTTAAAATTTTACACTTTAACACCTATTGCTTTCCTTTTCCTCCAGCCACATTCCATTCTGACTTCAAGATTTACCAGTGGTCATGATGGCCTCAGGGTCCTAAGCAATTCATTCCTGCTGCTAAGAGTTTGCTCCTTAGAATAGGGTTCTCCGATGCCTTCTCTGGAATGCAGAGCTCATATCCAGGCTCATGGTCACAGCAACATATATATGTCCGGTGGTATATACTATATATGGCATAAAACATCCTTTACTATATTTTGCATATATGACACTGCTGCTAGATGCTAAATTGCATTCCGTTGCACTTCCTTGCTCCGTACTTATACATGTGTAATGACAATAACGTTTAAGACATTTAAATGTGAATACATATATCCTGATGTCTTCTCCAAAAATTCGGTATGTTTTTTTTCATGCACAGTTTTTATAAACCTATAAAACTATTTCCATTTTAAAAGATCTTTTGCATCCTTTTCATTTTTGTATTCCCTAAATCGTGATTCTTGCTCTCGCTGGATCAGGTTCCTTCATAGGTCAGAATTTGTATTACTTCTCTGTTAACTCTCTCTTCATTCTAAGTAGATCAACATTTTTTGCAAGAGTATATAATTTTTTGAAAAGCACAGTGTTACAAAATGCAATATATCAAATTTCAAATTAGTTATTTAGCTGTTTGGAGTTGCCTACGTAGAAATGGCAAGCAGCCTTGCTCCTTCAGAGTCCTTTATCAGGAAAATAAAATTTATATTGCATTAATGCTCAAGAACTATCAAAGGGTTCAACACACACTTTGCATGGTAATATGCATGAAAATACAAACTTTTTTTTTACACGAAAGAGCTTTTTTGTAATACAGTGTAATCAGTCAAATTAATCAAAATAGTTTTACTCTGGACTTTCACTCTTAGAATGACACTGTCAGGGGTCTGTTGCCCTCCCATCTTTTCAGGGGTCTAATGCCCTCCCATCTTTTCCATGATGGAACATCACTCTCCACACGAACTAACACCCCCTAACTCTACACACACCTCTCTGGTTCCAAACAATCAACTCTCCAATTCTCACCTCTCTGTATTTATCCCAGGTATTCACTCATCTCTTGTCCTTTTCTCTCACAGCGAGCCATTTCCCCATGACAAAGGGAACCACCCAGACCAGACAGCTACATTTTCCCTTTATTACAATAAAGCAGTTATACTTTCATTGTTGTCTCCTGGGGGTTTTCCTGTATGTGGGTCAGAATCTTGCCACAAAACTTGATAGATAGCTTTGTCATTGTGAAAAATGGAAAAGAACGTTATGGATTAAAGGGAAATAAATTATTAGGGATAATATTACATTTAAAATTTTCTTTGGCTGAAAACTAGAATCCTTTAAACACTTGTGCCAGTTTTAAGTAAATACAAAGCAACACACATCTTGGCCTAAAATTGTGTTGTGATTATGAATTTATTATTCAACATTAGTACATTAGTATTTTGGTTCTACTCGGTGGCACAGTTGGTAGTATTGTTGCCTTGCAGCAAGAAGGTTCTTGGTTTGACTCCTTGCCGGGGGTCTTTCTGCATGGAGTTTGCATGTTCTCCCTGTACATGCATGGGTTGTCTCCGAGTACTCCGGCTCCCTCCCACAGTCCAAAAACATGACTGTTAGGTTAATTGGTCTCTCTACATTGCCCTTAGGTGCGAATGAGTGTGTGTATGGTTGTTTACTCCTGTGTGTGTCTGTGTTGCCCTGCGATGGACTGGCGACCTGTCGAGGGCGTACCCAATTAAGGAATATTATTAAGGAAATGTTAAAATAATATTTAAGGAAATATTTTGAATGGGGACCAACAACCTTTCTGGGTAAATGATCTGTAGCTGTTTAGTTAGTTATCACGTTTAGGGTTGAAATGCATAAGCGTGGCTGGTGCGTTATGGCTAAACTTCTGTGTTAAAAACCAGCCTTTAAATAAAGTTTGTCTTAACTTTAAAAACACAACACAGAACACATCCCAGTCTGCTAGCACTTACTGTAGCTGAGTTTCTAAATGCAAACAAAAATCATTAAACAAACATTATTTAGGTCATTTAACACTAAACTAATCTTCTCTGCCCAAAACTACCTCTTATGTGAACCGTGCTGAAGATAAGTTGCCCTTGGCATTGAGGAAAACATCCACATGTGGGTAAACAAAGGGTTGGCTTGCAGCTAACCTCTGTAGCTGTGGGGAAGGGATTTTAGCTGGCCCTGCCCGAACCGTATGACAAAAGCACGTTCGGCTCCTTCAGTGGCTGCGGTGCGGCGGGGTAGCTCTCGCTACCTGGACGTGCACGCATGAAGGCGTGCGATGCGTCCCGGCCTTCTTTTCCAGGCCATGGGGAAAATCTGCTTCGATTAGGGCTGCTTCTGGAAGCCTCAGAAGAAAAGTCAAGTCACGCTTGTCTCATTACACCCATTAGATGAATGAAAGACGGATACTCGAACAGCAAATCATTACTTAACTTTGTTGCATGTGATCGCGTGATCGTATGACACTCTTGGATCCAGTTTGAAGAGTTATGTCTGCTTGCCAGCAAGAGGCATTAGCGCTTTCTCTCCTTCCAGCTCCGCTGGGGACCTGTGTGGAAGAGGTCTGTTTGTTGGAACGCGTGGTTTTTATTCAAACAGTGACATCATGGGAAGTCCGCTGTTACTGCTGTTCCTGTTCCTGGCTGAGCTGGAAGTAGGTTACTATGATTTATTTTGAAAATTCCAGTAAAGATTAAACTGGACTTTAAATGTTGTAATCCATGGCTGGGCCCAACAATTGCAATGTTATGTTGTTATGTTATGAATTCTGCTAATGACTGAAGGAAAACTTCAGAAAAGAAGCTAACTGAATGGATTAGCTAGTTTGTTTGCTACTGTTGTAGAAAAATTTGTTTTTACCAAGACAGAGACCGATGATTGTCACTCAGAATCAGCTCTATTAGAATCTTGCAAGAGAGAAGGATTTTTTACAGCATTGGAGATGCGCTCAGTAGTGCTGCCAAATCATTCTGACTAGACAAAGCAAGGGTTCTCCTTATCAGCTACAACAGTTTTCAAGGTAACTCTCATGAGACCCAGAGAGACGAGGTCCCAGACATAATCTTAACAGTGCGGCATACATATTATCTCACACAGGTGCAAGGAGAAGGCTGAGAAACCATTACTCTAAGACTACAAGGGGTTGGACAATGAAACTGAAACACCTGTCATTTTAGGGTGGGAGGTTTCATGGCTAAATTGGACCAGCCTGGTAGCCAGTCTTCATTGATTGCACATTGCACCAGTAAGAGCAGAGTGTGAAGGTTCAATTAGCAGGGTAAGAGCACAGTTTTGCTCAAAATATTGAAATGCGCACAACATTATGGGTGACATACCAGAGTTCAAAAGAGGACAAATTGTTGGTGCACGTCTTGCTGGCGCATCTGTGACCAAGACAGCAAGTCTTTGTGATGACTCAAGAGCCACGGTATCCAGGGTAATGTCAGCATACCACCAAGAAGGACGAACCACATCCAACAGGATTAACTGTGGACTCAAGAGGAAGCTGTCTGAAAGGGATGTTCAGGTGCTAACCCGGATTGTATCTAAAAAACATAAAACCACGGCTGCCCAAATCACGGCAGAATTAATTGTGCACTTCAACTCTCCTGTTTCCACCAGAACTGTCCGTCGGGAGCTCCACAGGGTCAATATACACGGCCGGGCTGCTATAGCCAAACCTTTGGTCACTCATGCCAATGCCAAACGTCGGTTTCAATGGTGCAAGGAGCGCAAATCTTGGGCTATGGACAATGTGAAACATGTATTGTTCTCCGATGAGTCCACCTTTACTGTTTTCCCCACATTCGGGAGAGTTACGGTGTAGAGAAGCCCCAAAGAAGTGTACCACCCAGACTGTTGCATGCCCAGAGTGAAGCATGGGGGTGGATCAGTGATGGTTTGGGCTGCCATATCATGGCATTCCCTTGGCCCAATACTTGTGCTAGATGGGCGTATCACTGCCAAGGACTACCGAACCATTCTTGAGGACCATGAGCATCCAATGGTTCAAACATTGTATCCTGAAGGCGATGCCGTGTATCAGGATGACAATGCACCAATACACACAGCAAGACTGGTGAAAGATTGGTTTGATGAACATGAAAGTGAAGTTGAACATCTCCCATGGCCTGCACAGTCACCAGATCTAAATATTATTGAGCCACTTTGGGGTGATTTGGAGGAGCGAGTCAGGAAACGTTTTCTTCCACCAGTATCACGTATTGACTTGGCCACTATCCTGCAAGAAGAATGGCTTAAAATCCCTCTGACCACTGTGCATGACTTGTATATGTCATTCCAAAGACGAATTGACGCTGTATTGGCTGCAAAAGGAGGCCCTACACCAATACTAAAAGATTATTGTGGTCTAAAACCAGGTGTTTCAGTTTCATTGTCCAACCCCTGTAAGTCTCAGGTGTTTTGCAGCCTCTAAATATCATGATTCTGGTGTGTGTGTGTGAGGTGTTTCTTTTCCTGCTCTGGGGATGTCCTAAAGTGGGCGTGACCAGCAACCTGCATCTTCACACCTGACTGCATTCCTCTTATCATCTCCTCTGGGAATGTATAAGTACATGTCAAAAAATGGAAGATATCTTTTTTTGTTTCTCATTTCAGAAAGTGAAACTCCTATTAATTACACATAAAGTGAAATATTTCAAGTCTTTATATCTTGAAATTTTGATGATTATCGAATGTGGATAATGAAAACCCAACATTCGGTGACTCAGAAAAATATGAATATTACATAAGATAAATAAAAACGGATATTTTAACCAGAAATGCCAGGCTTCTGGAAAGTTTATTCATTTCTATGCAGTCAAGACTTGGTTGGGTCTCTGATTGCATGAATTAGTGCATCACTGCAGTGTGGAATGAAAGCGATCAGCCTGTGATTCTGCTGAGGTGTAATGGAAGCCCCGGTTGCTTTGATAGCAGCCTTCAGGTCATCTTCATTGTTGTGGCTAGTGTCTCTAATCTTCCATAATATTCCATAGATTCTCTATGGGGTTTAGGTCAGGTTAGTTTTCTGGCCACCATGGTCATTGAACCAGCTTTTGGTACTTTTGGCAGTGTGGGCAGGTACAAAGTCTATGTGGAGAACTAAATCAGCATCTACATGAAACTTTCCAGCAGAAGTAAGCATGTACTGCTGTAACCTTTCACTGTTGATGGCTGTAATGATGGTGGACTTCAAAAAACACAGCGGCTCAACACCAGCAGCTCACATGGCACCCCAAATCATCACTGACTGTGGAAACTTCACACTGGACCTCAAGCATTTGGAAAATAATTTGAAAAATAAGCCTTGCATATCCATGCTTTACTATGTATTAAAGGACAGAACCTTTTTTATGTTATGGCTTTTACACATCATTTATATTAGTTCACACAAATACTACATCCATCCGCGCCTGGCCCGGCCCCTCTGTCAAATTTTAGAACACATTGTGGCCCACAAGTCAAAACGTTTGCCCACCCCTGCTCTAGACTCTGAGACCTTGATCTGCAAATGAAATGAAAACTTTACTTTCATCTAAAAAGAGGACTTTGGACCACAGAGCAACAGTTTAGGTATTTTTCTCCTTAAACCCAGTTAAGATGCTTCTGACGTCATGAGTTCAGAAGTGGCTTGACAGGATGAATATGACATTTATAGCCCATGTGTAGGATTCATCTGTGTATAGTGGCTCTTGAAATGCTAACTCCAGCCTCAGTCCAGTCCTTGTGAATCTCCCCAAAATTCTTAAATGGATATTGCTTCACAATCCTCTTAAGCCAGCAATTATCCCTGTTGCTGGTTGCACGGCCTCCCCAAGACTGTGTAGGCCATAAAAAAAAAAAAAAAAAGTGGTGGTAGTAATAATATTTATTTGAGACAGGGATAGGGTTTCTCTGTCCCTGTTCGAGAATGGCAACCCAGCAGCATGATACTGCCACAACCTTGTTTCACCCCATGGATGGGATACTCAGGGTTATGTGTAGAGTCAGTTTTCTGCCACATGCAGCATTTTGCATGTATGTAAAACAGTTATATTCTGTCTGTCTAACCAGATCGTATTCTTCAACATCTTTGTTGAGTCACTTGCATGACTTGCTGCAAACTTCAAAAAGGACCTTTTATGACATTCTATAAGAAATGCCATTCTTCTTGCCACTCTTTGGAGGAGGCCAGATTTGTTGAACAACCAAAAGCTGTGCTGTTGACAGATTCTTCCATCTGAGCTGTGGACTTCTGCAGCTCCTTCAGAGTAACTTTGGGCCTTGGCTTATTCTATATTTAATTCTCTCCTTGCCCGATCCATCAATTTAGGTTGGCAGCCATAGGTTGCAATTGTGCCATTCTCTGTCCATTTCCAAGTGGATGAACTGAACAGAGCTCAATGAGGTGTTTAAGTTTAAGTTTTACGATCTACTCCCTTCTTTGACATTCACAACAAAAGTATCCCTGATCTTACCTGTCAGGTAGAATCTATTCACTATTTAGTTGACTTCTGCAGACAATTGGATGCACTTGTTTTTATTTAGGGGTATCAGATATAAAGGGGCTGGAATGGAAATACAAAGGACATTTTTTTTCTAGATTTTCATTTCTAAAGAAATCTGTTTGTCCATGACATGAAAAAGTAAGGATAGGGCCTATACAATTTTGTCCAAATACATTAAAATCTCTGATTTCATTCATGAATATACAAAAATACAACATTTTGCAAAAATCTGATGTGCCAAAAGGAGTTTCAAGGAAAAAATGCCATGCCAGTTACCTGAGCTCTAGACTGTTGTGATGTTTAGCACTTTTGTAAAGTAAATCCCTTTTTCAGATTGAAAAGGACATAAATATGCAAATGTATTGTAAAATTGCAGGAAATTGGTATTTAATGTGCAAAATGTCTCCAGGATAAGATCCCCAGACACCCCATATAAGGCTATTCACTTTTTTGCCTTATTAAAATTTTGGTTCAGCATTCCTGCTCAACAGAGGAAGAGTAGGGGCTGGAGGGGGCCTGAAAACACGATAAAACAGGCAACACAGAATTATCTTTGCACCAGCTGGGATAAAATTGCCTCTGTAAATAGGCTGTGTGTGTGTACAAGTCTTTGCCCAGATACTGAATGTGACCCAGAGGGGACATAAAGGAGATGACGAAATATTGTTTGGCTTACTGTGCTTTACAAAAACACATGTAAAGTAAAAAAATACCGTGATAAAGCTATTCTTGTGTGACAAATATATTTGATTGCTTAGATTTATCAAGAGAACTTTATAAAATACAAAACTGAAATAAAACACTAAATAAAATTCGTAATTGGGTTTTATTCCTGATATATGTATCTCTTTTTGTATAGGACGTTTAGGCATCAAAGTGCACTCAACTTAAGTCCTCCTGCTGATCGTAATGCATATTTGTCCAGTTGCTGTCTGATCATAGTATCCCCACTTTTGTCAATTACTTTGATTTGGGCCTAGGCTTGATGAGGTGTTCTCCTGTCCAAAGGGATTACATGTCTGGCTGGTGCTGCCACCGGCTAAACTGGCGTGGTGGGGGAGTGGCAGTGCATTTATTCGCTGTAACTGGGAGATAGCATCTAAATGTTTGTCAGATCCATTGCACGTTGTTTAGGGCTACCATTACTTTTATTCTGTCTGGTTTGTCACTTCCATTGGGTAAACTGCATTGGCTCTTTGTTGTCCCCTAAAGCAGAATGAGTGCAAAGGGCTGTGCTCTCTAAAAGACACAGCCTTCTATAAGTGAACTAGCCAGGCTTACATCTTACAACTCAGAGTAAAGTATCTAAGCGGAGGCCTTTGGTTTAAACTACTGATACCACTTAATCTTAATAATTTCTAAAAATAATATGTTTTCCTTTTTTATTGGCCTCCTTAAGAATAATATGAATTAAAATTACCAAAAATTCAGTTTTATTTAGAAGCTCTTGTGTCTGTAAGGTTCTGCTTAAACCTCACTGGATTGTGAGGTTTGCTGCTTGTCTCCACCTCTCTAAGGATTGATGTTATTCCATGTAAAATTGAAATTAAAATAAAAATGCATATTCATTAATTTAGCTAAAATGGTGTTAAATATCTTAAAATAAGTGGAAATGCTATTGGTTGTCAAAGGCCTCCTGGAAAACAAACAGTACAGGAATTTTGTATGAGAACCTAGGAGTCTTAAAAGCAGTCCTCTGTACCTGGTTCATGATCCTGCCTCAGGCTTTTAGTATCAATAAGCTTGAAAGCAGAACAACAAAAATAATACAATAAAACAAAAAGGAATTGTTTCTCTAAGAAATGCCTGACAGAAGTGCAGATAACCCAAATTCAGGTCTTGACATAGTTCCAATTTTATGCACGGCAACTGATTTGTAAAATAACAGGTCTCTCATGATTTCAAATAGAGTGAGCTTCTTAAGCAGAAATCAGCAACAACAAGCTTGCTTTTGTGGAAGAATATGCAGATGGTAAGCATTCAAAGTTAGAGAAGAGATCAAAATTAAAAAGAAACTAGTGACTAGTGATTATGTTCATAAGTGGGGTGTAAATCATTGGAGAATCATGGATCCCGGATTGGGGCACATAAATACAATGCTAGGTGTAGTTGGACCATTTCAGTATCAGGCATTAAAAACAAAATAAAAAATAAAAAAACATTAAAATAAAAACACTTTTTTTTTTACTAAATTCAATTTTAAATTTAAAAACAAGAAAACTGTGTATCTTTATTTATATTTTGTAAGATGATAATATTTTTTTTACTTTGTGTACCAGAGGAGTGTTATAGATTCTAGTTCCAGACCTTGACCAATAAGCGACAATACCCCTGAAGGAACTTCTAAAAACATTGACATCATCATTGCTATAGTTGAGCTGTTGCATGACATGATCTTACTGTTTCTTTAGTGAGGACCTGCTTCTAGGAGAAAGGATTAACTCAGTGTGTGATCTTTTTTGTAATGGTGTTTAAGAAAAAGCTTAAACAGTTTTATTTTTGTTCTTTCTGTAGTTGTGTAATGCTTATGTAAATTTTTTGTATTTCTCAAAACTGGCTTGGGGAAGTCTCCGTGTTGTTGCAAAAGATCTGAAACAAGTTTTTATTATCTAATGTCAATGAACTGCTCAGTTGATTGTATAAGTCTTCTCAAATAAGCAACTCTTAAAAAAACTGTAAAAAATAAAAAAATATATATACCAAAAATTTTTGCTGATAATGCATTGTTTGTCAAACTGTTTTCTAAATCCAGTCTTTATGTATATCTTGCTGTATTTTATTTGAGATTACTTGAAAAAACAGGGTTTGCTTCCACACAGCTACTTTTTTTTTTATAATATTCTCTGTTGGTTGTTTCAATTAAAATTACACAACTGAAAACATGAAAAACGTTCATATACCAATGTGATGCACACTCACCAGACACTTTAGTAGGTACAACTGATAAATCGCATGTTAACACAAATAGCAAATTAGCCAGTCACACAACAGCAACGCTGTGCATTTATACATATGACAAAGTTGACATACTAAATTTCACATTGATTGGTTGTTGGTGAAATACGGACTTTTCAGGGCATTTCAAAAAATGCTGATCATCTGGGATTTTCACACACAACTGTATCTTGATTTTATATTAAATAGTGGAAAAAATATAAATTATGGAAGTGGATAGGCTTTATCAGTGTAAGACCACAATGGGTGCCACTCCTGTCAACCAAGAACAAGGAAACTGAGGCTACAATTCACACATGGTCAATTTTGGGTCATAAAAAAATGAATTTGTCATTAACCACATGAAAGCACGGACCTGTCTTGGTTTGAATCCACAGTTCAAGCCACAGATGGTGGTTTGATGGTGTGGGGGATTTCTTGGCACACGTAAGCTGGGAACACAGTGCATGATTTTTTTGTCAGGTTTTACACATGATTCTCAGTCAGGTTTATTCTTCTGTCTGCCGTAGTCAGTTGGATGGTAAGTTGACCCAAAACATCTGCCAGTGTAAGAGGGGTTGACGACTGGAGTCTGCAAGGGTGTGATGGGAACCAACTCAACCCAACCTCAGTTGCAGTCAAATAAACATGTTGATCCGAATCTGGACGCAGTCTGGAAGAGATCACTCTGATCTTAAGAATGCAACCATGTCCCCTGAGGAACACACCTCAAGCTGCAGGTATATCCTACCTTTGGTTCAATCTCCAACCCACTGTCACCTACACCTGTACCCCTCATCTCAGTGTCCTCACCTGTAAAGCCGATAATAGACTCAGCAGTTTCTGTCAGAAACGCGTTGTGTACTTTTGCTCGTAGAAGTTATCATTAGAACAGGATTTATAGGTAACGTTTAGAGGCTGGTAACTGCTGGCTACTACTACATGCAGCGGTGTGGCCGTAGTTGGTTTAATAAATCCTGTAGTCTGTGACCCTTTAGCAGGTAAAGTTGTTTGTTGTATGATCCTTAGTTTTTCAGTCACAAAACAAAAATCTTCTGCAACCAATTTGTTAGTATGAACTCTAAGTGTTTCAAAATCTGTGAAGACTTTAAAAGTTATGTAACGTTATGTAACGTGTCCCCAGGTTATTGGGGCCATAAAATTTGTTCAAACGAAAAAAATTTGAACCTGAAAAATAAAAGTTTGTTCAAAAGAAAACAATTTGAACCTAAAAAATAAAAGTTTGTTCAAAAGAAAACAATTTGAACCTGAAAAATAAAAGTTTGTTTAAAGGAAAAACATTTGAACCTGAAAAATTATTTTGAACCTGCCCCAAGAAAATGTGAAAACTGAAAAAAAAGTTTTGCAACTGAAAAAAACAGATGTGAAACTGGAAAAAAAAAGTTCAAAACTACTTTTCAGATTAAAGTTTTTTTTTGAACTTGCAGATTTTTTTTTCGGCTTCAAACTTTTGGCCCTGTTTTGGCGTGGGGGGCGGGGCCTCAGATCACGGGGGTGCGGAATCATGACTGACAGCTCAACACAGCAGCTGAACAACATATTCCCAGCTGTTGCATTAAGGGACCGTGGTAACTGGGATTATCTGTAATACATCATCGATATTCTATATATATGTGATTGGTTTTGAAAGATAACATGCTTCACCGATAGAAGCAGCTTACGTGAATGCACGGTGCGCATCTCAGAGGAGAAAATATTATCTTGACAGATTTGCACAGCATTTTAAGTCCGTGTTGGAAATTTCCCATGCTCTCAACATAAAGCAAAAGAATCGCTAGACTAAGCGGCGAGAATGAAACCAGATGCAAAATGAGCCGGTATTTTCCGAATGTCCTTGCATAATTAAGCCTGGACTTGTTTTCACATGGACTGGTTTCGGTTTCTGGTGCATTTTTGATCTGTTTGGTCTTCATATAGTGAAGTATGGAAGTACAATAGTCTCATTAGAATCAGACATTTTTTAGACATTGAATTTATAACACAGAATTTTTATCCTGTGCAATTATGTATGTGAATTTTTTTTTGTACTTAAAATTTGCCAGCAAAAATTCACCTGCAAGAATTTGCCTGAAAAAATTCACCTGCAAAAGTTCACCAGCAGAAATTCACCTGCAAAAATTCGCCTGCAAATGTGTTGCCGCTTCTTCCGGTCACTTCAAAACAAGAGCATCTGCGAACAGGTTTGGGGCACTAGCCGTCTTCAGGTCAGTCAGACATTTAATTAAGTTCCATTAGATGAAAAAAAATACCGAATCTCAAATGGGTGTTAAAGCAATCAGCACTCGATCGAGTCGAGCGTCTTTTAGCCAATCAGATTACACTTATTTGATCACGTGACACACCATTGCCTTGGGCAGAGGCGAGTCTCTTAACGGTTTGCTTGATAGTGGCTTAATGAAGATCAGTTACGAGATTTTTCTGCCAAAAATATATTATTACAAAACACCAGGTAATTAACACCCATTTGAGATTGTGTATTTTTTTTAAGCCAGAAACCAGATGCTTGTTTTGCATCTGGTTTCATTCCCGCGCTTAGTCTAGCGATTCTTTTGCTTTATGTTGAGAGCATGGGAAATTTCCAACA